>JABFQD010004720.1:0-11461 GCA_022817045.1 Psix sp. ZL-2020
TCATTCTGTATTTCTTGTGCTAGTTAGTGCTGGCCCCGATCCGAGAAATCCGAAGTGATTAAATAAATTAAAATTATTTATTGGAAATTTAAACGAACAATAATTAATTAATTAACAATAAATAAATAATTAAAATTAATAAATAACGAACAAAATGGCTCGTTTTGCAAATTAACGAATAACGTAAGTTTGAGTTTGGTTTTGTTCGTGAGATCGTGGATTTCCGGTTACGTTGGCGACGTAACCGGTTGATGACGATGAAAACGATTAGATTTATTTAGTAAAGTGATTGGACCCGTAGAACCCGTGCGCGTGACTCCCACGAAGGCGTTCCGTGCAAACCCGTGCAAATCCGAACAAACCCGTGCCAATATTTGCGAATCTGTGCAAATTGGTGCAAATCCGTGTGAACCCGTGCAAATGGTGACAGCTGGTGCGTTTTCAGCTAATCTAGATTTTTATTTTGAGCAAATGACAATTTGAATTTGTTTTGGTTTTGGAAACCATCACCATCGTACCGACTGAGCCCGTTAAATACCTGAACCCGAACCCGTTCTTTTGGTCGTTCCAGGAAAAACGATCTGGCGCTTAACCCGGCAATCTAGTAACCGGTGCCCGTGCGACTCGTATCCGTCCGGGTGGTCGCGCGCCGGATTATAACGTGTAGTAAGATTTCTCGTTTAATAATCCAGTTCCGATTAGTAAACAATTAAATAAAACATTTGATACTCGGCGTCTAGAAATAATACTTGTTATTAGGCGATCTGAATTCTCAAGTTTCACATGATTTTAGAAATTTGCTGAACAACACGAAACAGTTTTGCGAGATTGAAAAAATCATCGGCCTCTACCTTCACCGGAAACTGGCGTCATGCCGGAAGAAGATGATCCGATTTTGGTAGTTTGTGACGACCGATTATTTACTTCAAGATGGAAGAAAATTAATACTAGAAATTATTTTAATAAAAAAAGATAAAGACGAAAACAAACGACAGAAATAATCGGACACGAAATTTTAAAATTAGAATCAGGTGACGCGGTGGTAAAAAATAACACTGTTAAGTTAAAAATTAAAGAAACTGCTCCAAAATCATATTGAAAAATTGTCTCTGTTTACGAACTCGAAGGAAACTGATATCCAACAGGTGCAACAAACAAAGATGGTCTAAACCTGAGCAAAGAGCACGAATTGTGCAAAAATTAATTTTAATTTTGAAAGTTTTAATTTTTAAAGTTTTAATTTTTAAAGGTTGTTGAAGGTTATGTATCAAAGACCTTTCGACTACAAATTATGTATTCAAGCCACGAAGATTTTTCATAACAAACTCAAGAGTCTATGACTCACTCTTCAAAATAAAGATCTGACAATTGAACTGAATTCATCAAATAATTAAATCGAATCCTTTTCCCGTGACTTAGTAGATAGGAACGCGTTATAATGCCATGCAGAAAGCAAATGAAAAAGTCGAAAAGAGAGGACTAGTGGTTTTAATTATTTCTTTTTCACATTTAATTAACAATAAAATATAAAATATGAAAAAAAGTGAAAAAAAGTAAAAAAAAAATCGACAACTGGCGTCTCGGATCATGAACATTGATTTAAAGTCTTTTTTGATAACTACTTGGGAATTAGGTTGACATTTATTTTTTTAGATTCTAGTTGGTAAAACTATCGTTCGAGCGTTAGTATATTTTTAAGTACTCGCGAAAAAGGATTTAAATTCTTTACGTTATAATAATGAAATTTCAGATCCATCACGTTTGGTCAAATATATTCCAACAATAGATTTCTGTGAAATACATCATTAAATATATTCCGTTATTAAATATAGCCATTACCTTCTCAAATGAGAAGGTAACGGCTTTTAAAGTTACGGGTAAAGGTCTTTTCAACTTCACTCGTATGCCATATGATTTTTTATTCGTTTTTTTCATATTAAGACGATATCATTATTTAGGGATTTTAAGTAAACTTTTGATGAAATTTTATGTGGCAGTTTAACTATTGATCGGGAAAAATGTAAATTTTGTAATAGTATAGCTATATATTTCAGTTTCGTTATAAATGAAAATGATTTGAATACAGATCCAGATAAAATTAAGCCAATTTCTTATTATCCAGCTTGAAAAAATTTTAGACAGGTTCGTAGTTTCATTGGTATGACCTCTTGGTATAAGAGATTTATTTTAAAATTTGTAACTATCTTAGAAGCAATGAATTGTTTATTATGTGTAGATCGAAGTTTGATTCGGAGTGTTGAGCAAAGTCTCGCATTCGAGTCAATTAAACAAGCTTTGATATCGTTTTCAATTCTTTCTTTTCCAGATTATTTAGTTCTACCTGTTTGTGACACAAACACGAGATGTTATAATTTGGGTACAGTTTTAACTCAAAATATTAATAGAGAAGGAAAGGTTATAGCATATGCAAGTGAAACTGTATCTAAATCAGTGATTCGGCGATAATTAGAGTAGTCGGAACATTCAGGCTGTATTTGGAAGGTTATCACTTCACAGTAATAACTCGTCATACCAGTTTTTGGGGGTTTCATAATAAAAAGGATCCTAGTTCTCTTTTAGCTCAGTCTCATTCGACCACATAGTTAGTAATAGTGAAAGTAGCTGATAAGTCAACTCAGACTGCGTCGACTTATTTAGATAAGGTGACAAACACAACAAAACATAAGCCGAAAGTAGCCATACAATGTTTGGCGGAAGATTTTGCACCCTGGATGTGAAACTAGTCATCGGAGTCTTCGGTATTCAACGCGAATCATAGGTGCTGGAATTACACCCAGACTGGTCACCGTTTCCGAAATTGTAACTCCACAAAATAAATTTATTGTCACCAATGTGTTTGGGTAGGTTAAAAAGCATTCCAATATGATCATGAAGATAAAATTACATTATATAGACTCTCGAGTTTTGTGTTCTATACTGTTATAAATAATTTAGTATAAATTTCAGTTTGTTCAATAGTGTTTATTTCTTATGTTCTGTTTGTAATTAAAATGAGGTTGAAAGGCCAACTATTTTGGGTATAGTTAAATTGAGAAAATCAAATCATTGAACTAATAAGTAAAATTTAGGGGGTGAGGAATCGTAGCAATGCATATTGCAGGTTACACAATATTATAAGTCCACAATAAAACTACCGAAAGAGTTAGCAAATGAACAAATTTCATCTAAATTACAAAAAAATAGTTATTCATTCTCATTATTTATTTCGTAAAAACTATGAATATAATTTTGACAATTAAAATTAAACAGGCTAGAAAATTTAGTAACTACACTGGTTTCTTTACGATTTGTAATACAGGATTCTATACTCTTGATAAGAAGATTATTGAATTTATTGGCTAATTGCCTGTCATTAAACGTTTCGCTATCGTCATTGCAGAATTCAAATACATTAAAATTTATTTTACAATCTTTATTTTTCAAAAAAGCTCCAATCGTTCTAGACATACTTTACGGTCATTTTTGAAATCGTGAATTTTTTTCGTGAAGTAGTCTCGATTTGCTGTATACAGCAACATAACTTCTTTATTACGTACTTACTTATATTCGGAACAATATAAGATATATTGTGCTTTTGAAAACATAAAATGATCGATCATGATTTTCCTTGACTGTTTTTAAATCATGCATGAACTACTTTTTCCATAATTTCTTATCTATATTTTATTCACCGGAGTCAATTCCTTATGCAAGCTAGAAATAGAATAAATTGATTTATTCGCAATAAATATATTCACATCGTCATTACAATTAAAAAAAATTAATTAAATTATTGTTATTGGGACAAACATCTAGTCTTTTTTATCACCATTAGGTATAAAATCATTAAAAATTTTAAGCAATTTTGTCTTAAAATAACCATCATCAAAGTTTCTAAGGTCTCATCTTAAGACTTTCCTCTTGACTGATCAAGCATTGTTTTCAATTAAAAACGACTGAGACTCACTCATGATTCGAAACTTTTGGCGCATATTTAATACAAGATCTATGTGGTATTAGACGATTTTATTCTAGATGGCTGCTCTACATTTTGTATTCTTCCCTTAATCATAAATAAATTCACTTATTTGTTCTCGTAATAATTTAACAATTTTACATCGAAATCTCCCATTACCAAAAGCTTACCTTGTCTTAAGAATTTGTCACATGTTTCTTCAATGAATTTCAGAAATGTCACGCGTGAGGCACTTAGGAAATGATACAGAAACTGCAAATGTTCCTTATAGAAATCAGCACAAATGTTGACTCTAATACACCCAACGTTTGTTTTCTGCTGAGCCAAGAATATCACATAAAGCTTACGTAGTAAAGCTGCTGTTGCTGTTGCACCTAATCATATAATAACCGTTAGTCCTGAATTTAGGATCAGTTATTTACTTTTATTATTCTTGACTCAGCCAAGAAAAACTTTCCAGACGAATGTAGTCTCACGATCACCACCGGTATCACCGGACAGAATTGTCATCAGGTTTCAATGGTTGGGGTGGATTTACCGTTTCTCGTGAAGTGTATCGAACTTCTTCTTAATCTTTGTCTTAATCTTTGTCAGCTTTGTCAATGTTCTTAAGGAAGATTAGTTGTTTCGTCATCGTCCAGATCCTTTGACGAATGTTCAGTACAAGATCTAGACGCATGAAAATTGTTGTTTCAGAAAAGCGTCGAGAAAAAGTTTTAAGTGAGGGTCTTGATATAGCAAATTGAAGTCATTTAGAAGTAGAAAAACTATACGGTCAAATCTAAATTAAATTAATATTGACTTGGTATTCATAAGGATGAATTTCATTCAACGATGTAAAGTTCGTCAGACCACTAAAGTAGATATCTCTAGGAAATAAGGATTTATAAAAATTCAAAATATTGAAACTCCTTGGACTGTTGTTTTAAGTGATATTATAAGTCCTCATCCCGGAAAGAAGGTTTTTATTGCTTGTTAGTGTGTTAAGATCTTTTGACGTGTTGAGAAAAATATATTTCTTTACAATTAGCTACAGCGAAACTAATCAGAAAAGCATTTATGTCTAGAATATCGTAACAGCAGAGATTTCCTGAAGTCTTTTTGATTAATAATGGCATTTACTATTATATGAAATCCTACAGAAAAACACAATAGGACTGCAAAACAAATAATTAATCCTTTTGTCAAGCATGATCATCGTTTATTGAACCTGTATCTCCGTAAACTTCAATTCTTAACTTAGGTTGTATTCTTAAGACAGGTTGGTCACTTAAAGATGAGACTAGGAAAAAGTTGAAAACTTAATCATCTAATCCTAAATCATAAAAAATTAGGATGTTACAATTAAAGGTTGTTAATATTTTAGTTAGAAAAAAATAATAAAATCTACGGATGATCAGGCTCAGTATTGTAATTAAAATAAAAAGAGGAACAGCCTTACAGTAGGTGACTATGTTTAGAGAATAAATAGAGTTTTTTCTTCTGCTTCTAAACATCGATGTCCTAAATTGTATAAGAGATACATAGAGCTATTTTTAATAATTTAATTAAGAAAGGAATTTCACTAGTAGTATATTTGCTGACAACTAAAACAAACGAAGATGTTGGTCAATAGCACATTAAATGTCTTCCAGCATACAAAGAAGAATTCTTGCAATAAATGAAATGTGACAGTCATGAAGAGAAGTTTAAGAATTGTCAGAACGCCACTTACAAGGACTGAGGGAAAAGTTTATAGATCCAATAGCCAGGAAACATGACTAGGAATGATTGAGACAGATGGACTAGGACTAGTTTCGTTTCAATGGTTCGAAACTTCGAAATGTTCCCAAACAACAATGTTCAAAGAAAAAAGGACGTCATTGGAAATATAACACCCTTAATAACTAGGTTAACAACTCCTTCGAGAAAGAGCGAAAGAGAAGATTAGATCCATAACGACTTGCAGCAAATTTAAAAGCTGCGGAGCTTATATCCAGTTCCTGAAGACCGTTCGAACACAACTTCGGTCACAACCTCGTTTCTGGCACCGTGGACAATGAGGGCATGGACATAGAAATTATGCAACTCCTGTCGATGAAAGAACGGTACTGTTTTTGTGCTTTGCAAGACCACAATAGTCGCACATGCTATTGGTGCAGCAAACTATAATCGGGTCCCGAACCTGTCAGCAACTATATGATAATATATTGATATGATATCATAATTTAGCAAACTAATGTGGAATTAATAAATACTAATAAAAAATAATCGCTTATATAGTATTGTCGTAACTGATTATTTGGAACTCATAATTAAATTTAAATAGTAAGAAAAAAAATTTAAATAAATTAATTTTGTAACACTAATTTTGCATTTTAGCTACTTAATAAAAAGCGCATTCAATTATATTTGATAACAAATCTTTTATTTTTAATTGCGTGCTCATCCTATTATCAATATGCGTCAAAACAGGGGAGACCGAAATGTTTATACCTACTCCAAATAATAATATATATAAGCTCTACTTTTTAATATTTTCTAGTTTTAGTTCGCTTCTTCATTTTAGTTAGTTCAATGACAATGCTGTAATCTTTAGTCGATCTCAGAGGAAAGATACAGCCAGTCAGGCCAAGCAATTAAAAATTGTTTGATAAACACATACTATTCGTAAGTAATATTTATTCGGCGACTGCCTTGAATATGAATAAAAGTTCTCGATTGAATTCAGGGTGTCTCTATAGATAAAGATCGTAGTTGATTGTAAAAAGTTTCCCGAGTCATGATTATCAGCAATTTAGTGTCTGTATTGAATGTTTCAACATATTGCTGTTAGTGATTATTAAACTCATTCTTGTATTACTTTATTTTATTTGTGTTTCACGTTGAAACTCTGAAATAATAATAAAATTGTGATATCTTAAATACATTAATGTTTCGGGTGTCACGCAAATTATAGTTAACGCTTGACATTTTATTTCGAAGCATCTATTTTGAAAATTATTTTGTGATTCCGCTTAAGCCAAATGTATATTTTGCTCATGTGAAAAATTATAATGAAGCTCGTAGTATTCGAACAGCTGATTGACATACCGTTATACGCTCATCATCGTGATCGTGATTATTATCACGATCCGAATGCAAGACAATTAACGTTAAACAATTTAAAACATTTTCCGATCAACGTATATTCTTAAAATATATTTTTACAAAGACATTCCATTTTTCATGAAGTTCATGCTTAACATTTTTATTTTCTTTTATTTAATATTATTTATTTTTTTCATAGCGACAAGTAATTTTACAAAATAATATTTTATGTTTCTGTTTATATACTTATGTATCACATTCTATGATTTTTGTATTGTACTTCTTTGAAAAGTGCAAGTTTGTTCTTACGCTATTTTAATAAACTTTAAAATATCCGTGAAAACTTCTGAAATCAGACAATTTCGCTTTCTTGGTTGGTTCTAGAACAATTAAAATTAGATGTTTAATTAATTTACAATGTAACCAAATGACTTTGCCGAAGCTTTAAAATAGGCGGCACCTCTGACCACTTGACCACTGACCACCTACACGGTCGCCACTTGCGTATATATTTTTTTTAATCTCTCCGCAAGCGGGAGATAAAGGGATTCGGAAAAAAGTATAAATCCTCTTCTTCCCCTGGTATTAGTTAAGTCGTTTATTCCACTTCCCGAGTCAGGACTTACATAGCGTTCTTTCACACCGTTCATACACTCATCCGCGGGCTTCGGTGAACGCGGATGCGTTCGAGCAGTCCCCGTGCACCCGAATCTTCTCTGCGCTCCGCAGAGCCCGCTGGCCGGTCGTTTTCGTACACCACACTCGCTGCGCGTAAGACGCTGACCAATTCCGGTATCGAACAATAGTTGGGCACCGACTCTCGGTTAAACCCGATGACCCGTCCGCGAGAAGTTTCTTTTTCTCTCATCCACGGTGATAGAAAGACTGCCGATTTTCTCGTCCACCCATCTATTTATAATTTCAGCCCCATTTACGATACCTCATACCAAGAAGCTGAAGTCAGCGCCATATGCTGATGGCCTGTTTATTCAACTTCTCCGAATTTCATACGCAAAGTCGTTTGAACGCAGCCCCCAATCCATCGCTCTGAAGACTATGTTCATCTTTCGCCGATATCTCGCGCTTCCCCAGGGAGGCTTACGAAACCGCTAGGAGCAATAATAGGCGAACTTCGAACATTTGCTAGGAAAATATCGCCCCCAGAATCCATACTTTATGTAATGGATTATTAAAACTCATCATTTTCTCCTGCTTTCACCATGCTACTGCCTTGTCAATGCTATTCCGTTGCCATACTATTACCTTGCCACTGTTCGATACAACCATGCCATTTCCATACCGATGCTATGCTATGATATTTCATTGCCTTGTCATTGTTTAGACATTATGTCACTATTCTGCCTAGCTATACCATAGCCATGCCATGCCTGTATCTTGACCATGACATAGCCATGCTAAAGCCACGCTATTAATATGTCATACTCAATTTTCTTAATTTTAATTCATCTAAAACAGTATGCATTTTTTTAATAACACTGAAAAAACTAAAAACATGCAACATGATTTTTGACTGGCTATAACTGGCCATAATACAAAATTTTCATTTATTTTTTTCATTCATCAAAAATGATGAACTTTGATTCAATAAGAATTGCTGTGTCTGGATTGTTCCTATATTTTCGTTCTTTAAAATATTTTCTATGAATTATGCTTGTTTTGAATTTATAAATGCAGTTATTTTAATCTAGTTAATTAATTAATATTTCCTTACTGATTTATTATTCAAAATATTATTCATAAGTGAAATTTTCTTTATATCATTACTTTCACGATGTTCAATCTTTATTAAAATCTATAAGTGAATTTGTTTATCAAAATTTAATTAACTTTTTTCTGAAATATTTCTCTAAGTTTGTTTTTGAATTTGATTGTTGCACATGTAACTTAACGTTCGCATAATCTAAACCCATGTTTTAACATTTTATTACCAGTTTCGAAGTGTCCAACAGTTTGTGTGCTCACGTCTTTTTATAATATTATTAATTTTGATGACAGATATGCCATTATTGCCCTATATTTTTTGTATTTATTTGATAATTTTTCGCGATTTCATTTCCTTTCATGTTTTGAGGATTTGGGAACTTCACATTTTACTCTAAGTAGGAAATTAAAATCAATGTTAAGTTACATTCCATTTAAATTAAAAATATTTATACACTTCAGTTCTTATGTAATTAGTAATTTGCTCGTACAACGTTAATTTTTTAACACTTTGCTTGAAAGTTAAGTGGTAAGAATACAAATTTTGTTTCAACAATCTCATAAAAGGTCTTATTTTCTGAGAAAGTTGGTCAACCTGTCATAATTGCACAATAAAACTGAAGATATAGAAATTCTATTACACATTTCATACTAAAGCTCAAAAGTAAACTTTACAATGAATTACAGTTTTCTGGGTCGTAATTATTAAATTATAATTTTTGTTAATTTTTCTATTAGAATAAACTTCAGTAAAACAAAGATCTATTGTTATGATGTAGCATATTTACGTACAATATACGACGTATTCTATCAGAAAAAGTATATCGTTTCGTTATTTTAACTAATAAATTATTATAAACAATAAAATAGTTAAATGTATATATATATTCTACGCAGATGAATAAAGATTATGAATATAATTTTTATTCCATCAAAAATTGCCGAACCCAACTATAGTTGCCGGAAAAGTGCTAAAAAATATTACTATTTTGAGTTTTATAATTATTATAAGATGAGTCAATCGGTCGCACCAATTGACCTTCTCGCCTTGGAGCGACAAGAAGTTTGGCACACCAAAGCATCTCTGGGAGTAGAACAAGCGAAGCGTGAAGCTCGCATTCACAGAATGGAGAGATGGCAGCAACGCTGGACGGGAGAGTTACGCGGCAAATGGACCCGAAGACTGATCCCACTTCTGGACCCATGGACCAAGCGACAACATGGCGAGGTCAACTATCATTTGACCCAATTTTTGACAGGGCACGGCTACTTTTACCAGTACCTTTTCAGAATGGCCAAAGTAAATAGCCCGAAATGTATATATTGCGAGAAAACAGATGATGTTCTTCACACCTTTTTTGACTGCGAACACTGGGCGCAGCTGAGAGGAAACGTGGAAGCACATCTGGGAGAACTCACGCCGGATAACATCGTGCCGCGGATGCTGCAGGATGAACCGTCGTGGAATAGGGTATCTGCGTACATCGAAAGTTTATTACGCGAAAAAAAAAGAGATATGGACTCCCGCGAATCTAGTCGTGACGTCGCCGTATAATTAGCTGTATTCTTAATAATTGACGACTTGCCCGAGAAGGCACAAGAAACGGCTCTACCTCGAAGTAATGTGAAAACGGTTCCGAGGTAGAATAAAGCCAAGACGCGAGGTTGGTGGTTTTTAGTGGGTGCGAGTCCCATGTCACTGAACGAAAGGACGTACCTAGTAGTCAGTGTGCATAATGCATTTTCCCCAACCATAAAAAAAAAAAAAAAAAAATTATTATTATTATTATTATTATTATTACTGTAATTATTATTATTTTTTAGCCAAATGCTGGTGGCCAGCGATAGTGGAGAACAGAAATAAGAAAGACGTTCATGTTCAGTATCTCCCGCTGGAAGGAAATCATGAAGTTTTCAAAAATACCGACGTGTTAAAATATGGGAGGAAAAAAGCAGCCCATATTTTATCAGCAATAGCTCGAAGTAATATTCTCGAGCCGTATAAGGACAAATTTATTGCAGCCGTGGCAGAAGCCAACAAATATGTTGCTAAAAATTTGATTTAAAAAATTAACCAAAAATATTCGTGATTTTTTTTAATTGACCAAAAATATTGCAAAATCCGTACCTAGAGGATAAAAATGTCGTAATGACATTAAAGAAGAGGATAAAAATATCATTGTGTGATGAATCGTTTTCCGCTATTTCTTCAAAGCTAGGTTCAAATTCAGAATCATTACTTGATCCTACAAACTCTTCTTCAGAACTTGTTCTGACTGATGTTTCTGCAGAAATGCTAGTATCTGACTTAGAATCATTGTTAGATTGTCTTAATAAATGTTTTGTGCTATGAGACTCTCCTAATCCAGGTGTTTTGTCAGATACTATTGGCATCTCTTCGTTTAAATTAATGTCTACATCCGTCGAATAATTATCTCTAGTCGAAAGTTGAAGTTGAACTATCAAGAGTTGAAGTTGAACTATCAAACTTGATGGAAAGATTGTTTTCATTAGATATATCTTCATATAAAATGTTGCTCATATCGTGATTATAATCTAATGAGTTGAAAGAATAGGTTTCATTTATTGCCTTTCTCGCGCATTTATAAGAATCTTGGAAACTTTTGGTTTCGTCTATTCTTGGTAACTTCAGTTCCATTATTCGATGAGAATTTAAAAAAATATCTGTAGTCG
>JABFQD010004721.1:0-11461 GCA_022817045.1 Psix sp. ZL-2020
AGCTAAAATGTAAAATATTTAATTAACAATGTTACTGTATTTGTTTTGTTCATTTTTATGGCAGTGGTATTATTCTTTTGAAAGCATAAATTTACAACTTTTGCTTTTTTATTTTATACAATGATGTTTTGTTGAATATTCAATATTTATTTTACACAACATTTATTGGCTTATTTATATTTTTTTCAAATTCTTAATTTATTTTTATTCTTATAAACCTACTTAAACATATCTGTTGGCTCATTAAAATGAAATATTGAATTTTATTTGACAAAATCAGTTTATATTGACATAATTAAATTTCCAAGAATACTGAGGATTATGTTCCTGTTTTGTACACTCTTGTTCGCTGTATAAAAATGTAATGTGAGTATACTCTTGAGTGTTTCTATTCAATAAGTTTATCTATAGTTTTGGTTTCATATTAAATTTAACTAAGTAATAAATTAAACTATAATATATTTTTGGATATAATGTGAAATGAGTTTGAGATGCAACGGATCACTTTATGTTGTGTCTGTGTGACAAGGCTCTTCTGGTGATAAGTAGAGTCACATAATGAAATAAACTCTTAGTTAAATAAAGTGCAGTTTTTTCATTACGCCAACTTATTCTTTAAATTGTGCTGTGTTAACTCTTATAATATTATTTAATATTTATTTTTCACAGTTAAAAAGTATTCACTATACACAAAATACACTTGCGTATGATCAGGTATAATACAGATATGTTTCCATGAATACGACAGTTTTGGCTCCATCTATGTAACATAATAACGACATATGTATGTTATGAACATTATAAACATGTGTTGACAAACAAACATAATATTCTATTAAAAAATATAATAAGGTTATTTCAAATTAAATTTGTTCATGTCGTATGACAATTTACTAATCTTATTACTCATTTATTAATATTTAAACAACAATATATATGTATATAAGAAATGTTAAATAAATGAGTTCAACCATTAATCTTTATGTTAATTCAGCTTAGTCAGTATTTTGGGTTATGTCGCAATATAACATATCGCTTTTATTCTAAGTCACGAATATTAGAAATACGAAGTACGATAAGTCAAGCGTTTTTAGAATATAAGTACATTTGTATACATTGAAATATTTTCTACGAATTGAAGGGTCACTAACTCTTTTGTGGTATGTGATGATTTCATGTATGAATTGATTATAGTCTTCGATACGATTGGGACGTATCTTCCTTGCACAAGTTAATTAATAAATTATAGTATAAAGTGGAATCAAACTGTGTTATTTCATAACCTCGCAAATTTTCAATAATAGAAACATGAATAATATGTTTATTTATATTTAAAGTTAAATAATATTTTGACCTAGTATTTCGTTTAACCTCTTCTTTTAATCGAATAATATTATTTTAATTTAGTTTGTATGTCTCACTATAGATTCATTATACTCAACATAATTAAGTAATTACGTTCGTTTAACTACTAAAAATGCAAAATATTACCATAAATTAATTTTTTCGTTATATCTCTTATCTCTATAATTCTAAAAATCGATTGTGATTACCGATAATTCAGTGGTTCTTATTAGTTTTTTCTCTCGATGAAAAAAATTAAAAATTATGGAAAATCACGGGAAAATTAAATAACGAAGAAAATATATAATGGTTTATTAAATTTGTGCCGAACCAAAAACTTTCCGGTGACTAATTTGGAAAGTTTATTCTTATCTGTATTATTTCTTAAACTTCTGACTTTTCATTATTCATAAGCTAACCGTTATTTTAAAATATTAATGATTTTTACTTTGTGATTTAGACATAAATTGGTAATAGATCTTCTGAAAGGGGATAAATTTCCTGTTAATAGTTGCAACTATGATACAATCTTTCAATTTTATTAATTTAGTTTTTATAATTCATAATATAAATCCTTTACCGGATTTTCATGTTACGATTGTCCAATTTTTTCAACGAATCAAATGTTTTTCCAAAGTTGTATTTTTCCAGGCACATTTAGTAAAGTTTTGCAATTTTTTATAAGGAAGTCAAAGTATTTTTTTATTTTAATAAAACAAATGATTCAATAATTTAAAAAAAATAAGATTTCTAAAATTTAATGTCAACTTTTTTTTTTGTAATATATACGTATTTCAAAGAAACTCTATTACAAAATTAAGTTTTCTCTAAAGTATTTCAAATATTCAAAAGCTATATATTATGATGGAATTTTCTAGTAATCTATACAATAAAATTTAGGGATAATTTTTTAATTAACTTTATTCGTAATTTTCTATCCTTATATATTTTTAGTGCATTAATAATGATAATTTCTATTTTTAATCGCTTCGTTTAGCGAAATATTTTTCGAAAAAAATATTTTCGCGAGAGTGCGCTGCTAGCTTCATTTTTCAGAATTCAAAATGAATTCTTCTGATTATCAAAGCCACGACATTCAATTTTCCACAATATTAACATTACCCCGAATAATTAGATTTATGTAAATTTTATGTCAACTTTATATAAGTTATAAAAATTCACACAAATTTAATTTTACATCAACCTACATAATTATTATAAATTCTATATAACTACCAAATTAATTAATATTTTTCAACAATGATTTACTTCAACCTAAATAAACTAACATTTTTCAAAACTAATGATCATTTAATATATTGTGAGTAAATGATTTATGTAATTTTTATGTAAATTATTTACATAAAAGGTCATATAATGGGCTGCATAATGTAATAAATAAAGGCTCTAGTTTTATTTAATATTTAATTATTTTATAAATATATAGCATAACTACAATCTATAAGGCAATTATAAAATTAATTCATATGTCAGAACAAATGTAAGATTTTAATTAATTTTATTAATTAAAAAAACTAGCAATTGTTTTTAATAAACATCATTAAAAAGGATATCAAAATCCTACAAGTTTAACAACTATGGCGTTATCTTAATATCAATCCATTTTCTTCAAATAACGACAATTGAGACTCGATTTTGTAATAGACTTATATAACTTAAATGCGCAAAACAGAGACGGAACTAGTTTTGTCGACTGACCCCGCGAACTGCACCACTTCATCCCTCTGAACGCACCCCTAACACATTGCATTGCTAAACACGTTCAAATTCCCAGTCGTTGTTCAAGTCTATTAGTTGTTCAGTTGACGAACGATTCCGCAGTCATTTTCGTATCGGTCTGAAGCTCAACATTGATGTCATTCGGCGTCGTCGGTTCATCGGTGCAGCGTGATTAACACTTTTTTTTGGCTAGGCCAGTTTTTCGAAAGCGAAAATTCTGGCCGCAAATCGCCAATGTTTGTCACTCAAAGAGAACTGACGAATGCCATAAGAAATGAGCAAGTGCAATTCAACGAGAGCAAAATCCGCCTCTACTTTTAGACTTAAATAATAAACCGTTTTAAGCAGAAAAGATAGTTATAGTGGCTAATTTGCGGTTCAAATAAATGTCGTTTTGTCGGCACAGCTGAGCAAGAATACAGGTTTTGAGCAAGCAGAGGCTAGGTAAGGTTGACATGACCGTTTCTATTGGCAAGAACAACTCTGTCTTTACGGGCCTCGTTTTACTTTAACTTTTATTTCCAGTAATATTGTATGATGATGCCTTACGGTGTTCGAGTATATCACACAAATAACACGCTCAATAACTGCTGTTGTTCGTTCCATGTATTGATGACAGTGTGTTGTTGCTTCTGATGGTGTGCGACTGTTGACAAAGTGTTTCACGCTGATTCATTAGTTTTGTATATTGAGTAGTCAGGTGAGAAGTTTGTTTGGATTTTTTTCAATCATTTCTTAACATTTGGACATTTGGAAAAATATATAATATATATACTATATTATATTGAGTTATTTTTTCGAAACGTTATTAAAAAATATTATTATTGATTAAGAGATAGTTTATTTGATTTAAAACACAAGAACAACATTTTTATAAATAGGTTTTGTTTCAAGAAATGTTTATAAAAATTTAGTAAACATTTAACTTTTGAGTTAAATAAAATATTGAATAAACACTATTTATTATATGATAATTTTATTCTTAATAATTAAAAGATGATTATTGAATAAATCATTTCAGAGATATGATTTTAATTTTGCAAAAGTGACATTTGCTCTTATTTTGTACAATCAATAGGGTTAAGAAAAAACAGAGGATTACATTATTGTATTCGTGTGATAAAATGTTAATATTCTCACATGAATAACAAATTAATGTATTCCAAAAAATGTTGACTGTGTGTGTAATATTAAATTTGAAAATAATCATTTTAGCAATTTTTATCAAGCTTAATTTAAGACTAAGAAAGAAAATACACTTGAAAAAATGTTGATAAGCCATTTTTACAGAAGGATTAATCTTCATTATATATAATAGAAATATCTCTTACGTTTTATCATATTTAGATAAATATTATTATCTTAATTTTATCTAAGTATGTTATTCGCTGTATCGTTTATTATCAAAACTTATTACTATTATTTTGATTCTTACGAATACACTATTTAAATACCGGCAATGAATATAATTGCAACTAATCGCAATGATTTATTTCAACTTCAAAAATATTTTTGTTATATCTATAAATAAATAATTGTATGAAATTACTTCCTTTTATGTTTTTTCTAATTACTTTAGAGTAGTCAATATTTAATTATCAAGTGATATTTTGGTTTCAAATGTTAATTTTTTAGAATGTATGCTTTACAAATGCAAACCGCCTGTCAAGGCGAAGGTACCACTGAAACTGAAGATTCTAATCTACAACGTCAAGAACCAGTGCAAGCTTCTGTGCAAGATTACAGCATGTTGAATATCGTAGAAGCAGTTCAGGTATAGATTAAAACAAAACTGAATATGTATTAAATTTCATAATTTTTAATGCACATCTATTTTGTAATGTTTTTTTTTCAGTTTCAACAGACTAAGAAAAAAATGTTGAAAATATCTATTATTTAGTTTTTTCCTTCTTTTTAAAGTAATTAAAAATGATAATTATTGTATAATATTTTCATTGCAGTATGGTGCCCTGGATAGAGTGACAGAGCTCATTGAGGGCGGCATCGATGTGAACCAACCTGATGCTGATTCCGTAACAATTTTGCATTGGGCTGCAATAAATAACCGCAAAAATATAGTTAAATACTTAATTGCAAAAGGAGCTGTTATAGATGCTATCGGTGGAGAACTAAACGCCACACCTTTGCATTGGGCTACACGGTATATTTTACGAGCGTTCTATATTAGATTTTATTGTATCTTACAATTTGTTTAGTCCAATTAAGGAGCATAAAAAATGAGAATGCCAGACATTAGATAGGCATCCATTTTTTTGTTCATTTTTAATTGATTATTTAAAAATATAGTTACATAATAAGTAGCTACTTTGATTCAGATCAATGATTCATTTGAATATGCTGTATGATTTTATGAAAATTTCAGACAAGGCCATTTAGCAACAGTTGTAATACTAATGAGAGCAGGTGCCGACCCAACCTTACGAGATGGCGAGGGAGCTTCTTGTATACACTTGGCTGCGCAGTTTGGCCACACGGCTATTGTGGCTTATTTAGTTGCAAGAGGAGTCAATCCTAATACTCCAGACAGAAGTGCCATGACTCCCTTAATGTGGAGTGCTTACAAAATAAATAGGTATATTCACTATATGCTAGGTTTTAACTTCTTTGTTCCAGGTTTTTATTTGAAATGCTTATAAAAATGCATAACACAAATACTGATCTACTAAAATATTTGAACAAATAACTCCTGGTTTACTTTGAAACTTTTCTGCTTCTATGTTTTATATTTTTCGAATAGAATTTTCAACTTAAATTTGTTATTAAAAGTAATATATAAAATCAATATTTGAAACTAATACTTTGGATATAATAATTCCATCCTTTCATTTTTTGGTTTGTATCTACAGTTTGGATCCAACCCGATTACTGCTAACATTAGGTGCATCACACTCTCTAACCGAACATTTACATGGTAATACAGCACTACATTGGGCGATCATAGCAAAGAACAATATAGCAATATTAACATTAGTTCGTCACGGAGCGTCTTTGGACGTACCGAATTTTGAAAATGAAACACCAATGACTCTGCTTGCTCCACATATAGGAGCCGCGTGGCTCGGTCATAAAATAACGGAAGAAATTAAAGAGAAGCAAGACCGAACAAAGACATGGTGTAGAGATAAAGTAAGATCTCGTTAAATTTGATGTTATTTTAAAACGATGCGATTATGAATGAAACTAAAATTGGCAGTATTGTTTTAGAGAATACGATGGTATTGTATGGCTGCTACACCATTCGTAGTATTTTACGCAGTTGGGATGGTTTTTGAAAGTGGATTTGATTATTTAATTAAATTAGTTGCACTCGTCACGTTATATCTAGCAGTTTACTCAGCAAATCATTTTATATTCGATGAAAGACTTTGCCGCATTTTACCAATATCTGTTTATTTAGCAACCAAGGTAATTAATATCAGACACATAAATCTAATGCTCGTAGTTTTTTATTGTATAACAGATGCTAATAATGCGTTTTTAATGTATGTTGAGTGTAGCGCCTGCCAGTATGAAATGAATATTTATGTAATATCGATATTTGCAGTTATGGATTTATTTAACTTGGGTGTTTTGGCTGGGCATACACGCTGCTTGGTATTTATGGATATTATTAGTTGGCGGTTCTGTTCCTCTTTGGATATGTTTTTTACAATGCTGGAAAGGAGATCCTGGCGTTATAACTGCTACCCACGAGGATAAGTTAAATGTACTTTTTTCAAGTTAAAAATGTTTTTAATTTATTTACATTTTATTATATATATATATATATAGTATTATATAATATTGTATTACTTTATACATTAAATATAACATTTAATATAAACAAAAACAATTTACAAAAATATTCTGTTTGTAGGCAATAATAGAATTAGCAGAGTCAGGCGGTTTCGAACCGCAAAAGTTTTGTTATACGTGTTTGGTTAGAAGACCGATGCGGTCAAAACATTGTGCTACGTGTGACGTTTGTGTTGCCAGATTCGATCACCATTGTCCTTGGATAAACAACTGCGTTGGTGAGTTTCAAGTTTTAATTGCTCCATATAAAAAAAGTGAAATTATATTATCTTAAATTTGAAAAATGTAATTGTCTCGTTTATGTTAATAATGAAAAGGTATAGTAACATCTTGAAGTAAGTCATTCTTCATTTTTAATTTTTTCCGAACAAATTTGAAATGCTGCTTTACGTTATTATGAATCATACAAATGAACCATAAAAGCTACTTTGACATAAACGTAAATTTTACACTTTTTATAGGAGCACAAAACCACAAATATTTCCTTGGATTCCTGATATCAATGTTAGGTCTCTGCATTGTTGTATTGTCTGCAAGTATTCAATATTGGCAAGCTGAATGTTGGAAAAACTTAACTAATGCGGATGATCGAGCGGATAATTACTTGATAGCAGCTGCTATGTGCGATCCTTGGGTGATGTGGGTGACAGCGAATACTGCCTTACATTCGTTTTGGGTTGCTATACTATTAGCATGCCAATGTTACCAGGTATTTTTATATTTAATATAAAATTTTTTTTAATTAAAATATATTGCTTTTACTAAAAATTTGTTCATAAAATCTAAACGTGTATTAAGATACGTTCTTTAAATTATCGCATACGTTGAATTTGTATGATTTAGTGTTGTATATACAATTTATCGTTTTTAAATATGGAACAATAAAAAACAATGACGTTTTGAATAACTCAACGTGTTTCTCCTTCAGAAACGCTGATTGATAATTTTCATGATGCAACAAATGAATGTCGTTTTGTTATTTTAGATAATGATCCTTGGAATGACGACTAATGAGCGGATTAATGCGAGTCGTTACAGACACTTTGATGGCGGAAATCCTTTCCATCGAGGAGCCTTACAAAATGCAGCTGATTTCTGCGGCTGCAGTTTCTGTGGGTTCAAAGCAAAGCCCAGTTCTGATTGGTTGCATAGCTTCGACATTAAACAAAGCATTGAAAAGTTGCCTTTGCTCAATCCTAAAGACAACTTTCAATATGTTTAATAACATATGTCATTGAATGACGAAAATTCTTCAAAGCTAAATTTTAAGATTTTTTACTTTGCAAATTGCAAATAAATGCCTGAAATTCGGGAATATTTGTTATGGCGAATTTGTCGCAAACTTTAATTCTCGTGAATTTGGCTTCTTGTCTTTTTAGTTTTAGCTATAAATATAGTGATCAGAAATTACTTTTTGACTCGAATAATAAGCACAAAGATGTTAAGTGATATGAATATCTTGCATACAAATGTAATATAATTCATTTAAAATATTTATCAGAAATATCTGGTGAAATTGAATAGATTAGAAAAAACGAACAAAAATAAAAGAGGAAAAATATATGATGCAATTGATCAATTAAAATTAGCTTCCTTTTTAAGTTTTAATACGAGTCATTAATGATTGCAGATCGGAAAAGTCACAATTGATTATTCGATGATGAGTCCTATTGTGGATTTGTTAAGGCCAAGTCTTCTGGATTTTTGACATTATTTTTATTGGTGTGTATATACAATTTAACTTTAATGTAGTCGCATCAATTTGTTCCTCGTAGTCATTTTCTTAGATTTATTATAGTTACCTTAATATCGTAATTTATTCTACTTTTAAAATTATAAATACATATATATATATATACATACATTCTCATTGTTCTTTTTTCTGAACAATCAAGTGCAAATCACATTTGTTGCAAAACCGATTTCAGAAATCAACAACATTACATTACGGCAACATTTATTCCCATTCGAGCATTACTGCACTGCTTGCTAGATATTTCTGATGACTGTTCATTTTTTTTTCTTTTATTTTAAATAGTAATAATGAATGTACAACAATTTCATCGTGATTCTCAACGAAAGAGTCGATTAGTTAGTACAATTAATCAAGTATATAACAGGCAGATAAATTATCTTTGCTAAGCGTTTCTAGATAAATAGCAATTAACAAACGTTTATCTTGATAAACATATTATCAAAAGAGTGACGATTTTTTTAAATATTTACAAACATTTTACAAAACATATTAGTCTTCTTACATTGATCAATGTATGCAGTCTTGCTTGTTGAACATTCATAGCACAAAAACAGACTCTAGATTTTGCAAAGCAGAATGTAATGGATGTTCTTTTTGCACTCAAGTAATTAATATTATATTACCTATTCCAGTAACACTAATTAAGATAGTAATTACGACGAGCGACGCAACTTTTGCACACAGTCACATTAACTGGACATTATTTGATCCAAGATCTTCAGTTCGAAATCATTATTCTGATTTTAAACAAAAACAAGTGATACAAGTGATTCAAGTATTCTGTCATCTTTTCTTAGTGATCTGTACATTAAGATTGCCGTAGTTCAGACACTTTTATCGGGTTTTTCTTATAACAAAACCAGACGATAACAATACGTAGAACAATTTTATATAATTTCTGTATCGATTTTGCATAATGACTTTGTAAATTTTTCATTGTTTGTTCAATTCTGTATGGTAGAAATAGATGCGAGTGAATGTTATAACATAGTAAACAAAACATGTACTTATGGAGCAACAATCGACAGTGCACCGACAAGTTCACTATACCCGAAATATTGTCTCAATAAAAATATGCGATTTTACTCATTCTTACTTAACTTCAATTGTCAACAGTATTTATAGAAACATATGAAACATGCGTCGTCTCAAAATCAAACAGACACACACAAAACAGTATTCATTTTTTATTTGTAATGCAATTTTAATATACGATGAATTTCTAAATTATATTTTCTGTAAACATGAGTGATTCAATTTTATATAATTTAAATTAATTGAATTGAATAATTAAAATGTATCTAATATTTAGAGATTTGTCGTACAAAATATGTTTTTCGTTAATCGAATTTTATTAATGACTTTGTAGAACGATGTGTTAATTAATGGCGAATCATGTTCGTTTCTAAATTAGTCGTATATTTTGTTGAGCAATGGCCATATAACTGAATTAGTCACAACGTAATTTTCGTGATTTTGTACAACTTTTCTTAGAGTTAGGAATGTTTTTACGCTCATAAGATGGGTCGCGCGCAACCATGATGGTGTATAAAATTGTAATAGTTTTTTCATACTTCGTGAGACATTAGTTTTTTGACTAGCAAAATCCTTCGACTTTGAATTGTGCCTCCTTCTTCCTTTTTGTGTCAATATGTAAAACTTGATTTGCTGCACAATAATGTTTACTGATCTTGTTCAGTATGACTGAATTGAAACGAAACTGTTCTGAACGAAATCACAGCGCCTTGTTTTAAAATACGCACTTTTTATACTTATTGCCAAAGTAGTCATGAAATGTTAATGCCAAAAAGCGCTCTAGCAGCTCACAAAGTTTTGGTTCTCAGTTATTTAGAAGATCAAATTACTGCGCGAAAAAAATATTTTATTATGATTTATAATCTAATTTTATTTTGTCAAAGTACTTGTATCATAACCGAAGTACTCTGACGTCAAATGAGATTGAAAGAAATGACATTCGAATTGATGAAATCTATAATTTGACAATAGATTTAGTGTTTGATATTTTTGACTAATGTTAAAGCCTTTTCTAGTCTTTGCTTAGTTCCGTTTTTTGACGTCAACTTGATTAAAAAAAAACGAACAATTTACAAACACACATTACCCTCGATGTTTGTAGTCAAGATTTATAATAATCGTTAATGAAACTACGAGGTTGTATAGTACGTAAACTTTTACATTTTACAATTCAAGACTTGAATATCAAGAAGTGTACATTCAAAGCGCCATTAGAAGTTTGTAAAGTCGACTTGTGCTTGTAATCAAATGAGCAAAGTGATATATACATTGTTACATCAATAAATGTTTTTTCACCAGTTTTGTTGCTATTTAATGTAACTTTAATTTTCCATGCGCGACGATTGAGACAAATTGCGCTGATTATGCATAGTCAAGCTTGCGATTTTAAAAAAAAAAAAGAAAAAAAAACAAAAAAATTATAACATCAATTCTTAAGCAATTGTGTTTGATATGAAACAATGATATATTTCGCATTTTTGACGTGTGACAATGTTATGCGCGTACTAATATTTATGTGTAATAACATATGTAGTGTTTTAAACATCGACAGTAATTTTCTGTTATTTTTATATCAGTTTTTCATTATTCAAAAATAGTACATTTTGTAGACAATGATGTTAAAATTAAAATATTTTTCTTTTATTTTTTTTTTATAAAAAATACATATTTTGGATCAAATTTAATTTAAAAAGATATCAAATTTTAAAGTGTCGATGTTTAAAAAATAAAATTTCAACGTCGTACTTTGAAGTAGAAGCAAAAAATTTC
>JABFQD010004722.1:0-11460 GCA_022817045.1 Psix sp. ZL-2020
TTTGAATTTACCGCCGAAATTACATAGACTCGAACCCATGCTTTTGCTTTCGAGCATTTATTACATTAAATTCTGTAAAAATGAAATAAAAATATAAAAGACTCCAGTTAAAATTATTATTTTTATAAAGTAAATATTATTGTTTTCCGAAATCCTTAAAAGTAATTTATAATATCTTTATTCGGTCAGAAATACATTTCAACGCTAACGGCACACCGGTTGTAAGTGTTCTGATTTTAAATCTCAAGTCTGCTGTATGTACCAACTAAAATAATTGAAATTTAACATATTCTACAACAATAAGTAAAAAAATATCTCAAAAAATTGTTTTCTCTTTTTCCTGTGTTTAAAAACTAGTAAATAATACTAATTTGTTAGCTCGTCTTACGCAATCGGAAGTGCGTCTGCTTCGAGGCTTCCCCCTCTATCAGACGTGAAAGTAGGCGCGCAGCTCTTTCTTTGTTTCCGTTTGGAGCACAGGCCATTTGGTTTGGGAGTTGAGACGCCGATCGTTATTCCTTCTAGTACATTCAGTGACCCGAAAATTTCATATTTCGTGAGTTTCAACGATACATTTTGACGCCATCGAATCAGGTTAGTACTTTAGTGTTAATTTCTATTTGTTTGATTATTACATCATAAACGGTGAATAGTTATCGAGTCGTACATTTTTATGCCGACATCGTGGTCGTGGTACCGCCATAAATTTTAACGTATTTTTACCGCGTTATACTAATTTTCTCATTAAAGGTTACTTTCTCAATTTTTTGTCGCTATCAAAGTAAGATTGATAAATGAATTAATCATTTTTTTTGTACTTAACTAAAACAGACATGTGCAACCGTTTATTGCGTTCTCATGATAGCGTACGCCATTACAAAGTGCGTCATAACTTGTCACGATGCGTCTCATTGATTATCCTATTACTTATGATATTTTTTGCTTGTTTTTAAGTAAAATAATTATTCTAATAAATAATTGAATTGATTTTTCTTTCAATTAAATTTCAAAGGATACGATTTAAATTATTTTATCTATTTAAATATGACTCAATGAACCGTTACGATGTCGAGGTAATATGGCGTACCCGCTGAAATTGGATCAATCGGTCGGCAACATGCTTCTTTATTTTTCCATTTTTTTCTTTTAAACGGGATATGTAGTACAAGTTACTTGTTTAATTTTTATCCAAGATCCAGTTATGAGACGCTAAGTTCTATTTATAACCGTGTGTAATTAGATGAGGAAAATATTAATCGTTTCCTAATGCTGTTATATCTTGATTTGTCTGTGAAAAATAACATTTTTTAGTTTCAATAAATATTTTTTATATCTCAACGTAAATGATGAATTCTAAATAAAATTAACATTTGAATATTTAATATTGCAAATATTTGATTTGATATCTTATTTGAAAATTGAATTCATATCTGAAAATCACATTTTTTAAGAATGAATAATAAATAAAAAATATTTAAATTACTTCGTTTAATAATAAATTTGTTGAAAATGCAAATGAATTTAAACAAATATAACGTTATCATACAATATGAAACACGTTTTTTATATGAATAATGATTATTTAAGAAATTATTCCAAAATAAAGTTAACCTAAAATTGAAATTCATTTTTAGTATGGTAGGGACAAGGGTCTATGTTGGTGGGCTCCCATATGGTACAAGGGAAAGGGACTTGGAAAGATTTTTCAGAGGTTATGGACGATTTCGTGACGTTCTAATCAAAAATGGCTATGGGTTCGTTGTAAGTATCAACAAACATCAATTTCATTTCAGTATTTCCATAAAAAAAATACACATTTTTGCTATGTAACATTAAAATAAAAACTTAAAAAATATGAGATCTTGACTAATAAGAATTTTTCAAAAAGTTCTATTATCAAATCTAATGATCACAAAAAACCATTAAGAAATCTATTTTTTTACTTGAAGACTAACTAATATAATTTTAATTACATTAATATAATGACAAAAAATTTATCTAGAATAAACAACAGACTGCACTTATCAAAGAAAAAAAAATATCAATGAGATGCAGTCGTGTTGTCATTATTATTAGTCATGCTTATCTAGTGTTTGTTTAGATTCACTTATTTTTTATAATAGCATTAAACTGAAATGTAATCACGTAATTGTTTATGTCTTTCAATAATTAAACAGAAAAACAAATTTATAACAAAATGTCTTCGAAATGCAACCTTTGTTTATTTTTAGGAATTTGATGACTATAGGGATGCAGATGACGCAGTATATGAACTAAATGGAAAAGAACTTCTTGGCGAAAGGTAAATTTTTCTTCATATTCGTGTGGATGTTTTTTGATGAGAGCGCTTAGTGTAAGAGACTCGTGTTTGCGAAATACCGTTGACATTAAACTGCAATCGTTTTCATCTAAGTATACAATAGTATACCATAATCTTACCTCGATTGAAAAACCTGTACCAAGTTGATTATCCATTAATATTTTCTTTGAGAAAATATCTATGCAACACATGATCTAATATAAGTGATTATTATTTGTATGTAGTTTCTTATTTGTGTTGAAGTTTATGTTGAATTAACTTGTAATAATAGAATTTTAATTTATAGTAACCCCAAACGCCTAAGATTTAAAAAGCTCAGCTGCCGTAACTTTTAGTTTGGTATAGAGCGCGCTGTGACTTACCGCCATTTTGAACTACTTCCATCAAATTCCCGAAAAGCACAATGTTTGTTCGCAAACATTTGATTATTGGACTAATTTGCGAAACAAGGGGAATTAAGTAAGACTGAAACTGGTCGTAAGTTGCACACGAATTTGAGACCGGTGTTTGATGTGTATATTGTGAAGGCAAAACATGGGTGCCTTAGTAGTAGACTGACAAGTCGAAAACTTAGGCGGGGTTTTGTTGGGTGTGTTTCAGAGTGGCGGTAGAGATAGCACGGGGTATTTTATTGAGGCGAGGCGACCGTGGCTACGGACGCTCACGCTCCTGGAGAGATAACAAGTAAGCATATTCCACTGTGTTGTTGTTACAGAATTACTGTAGAGAGGGCCAGAGGAACCCCTAGAGGTAGTGACCAATGGCGCTATGGAGATTCCCGTGGTGGCTATGGCGACTCAAGGCGATCTGCGTAAGACACGCTATTCATTTTTTTATCCATTACAGTCGCAATTTAGTGTATTTAACATTACGATTAGGAACGATTTAGATATGAATCCACTTCTTTCTATGCAGCAAGGCGTCAGAATGCTCTTCATTGATTCAAAAATAGTATTCTTATGAAACACATTTTCATTTCTAGTTTTTTAAACTGTTTCATATGAAATGAATTATAAATATCTTTCTTTTTGTAATTTTGATTTCTTCATATTGAACAGACATAGTTTTCGTTGAATTTTGTCTTTTGTTTATTTCTTTTGAAATGTTCTTTTTGTGGAAAATTGTTGAAATATTTGTGTATTATGGTGAGAATCGAAAAGATGTGATCTCGGTGTATGGCACTTGATAATAACAGTAGAGTTTGTCAAAATTTGTTGTCTGTTGAATGAGCAAAACTAATAGATGCTTGGTGTTGCGTTTGTTACAGCCGAGACGATATACGACATGACAGGTACGCTATTGCTGCATTTTCTGTAGATTTGATTCGATTGAAACAGGTGATTGATTGTGTGCCTGAGCAATGAGTGCTGATTCCGTAGTTATTTGCGACAATAATTTTTTTTATTATCTACCCTTTATTTCTGTTCACATGACATCCCTTTTTGCAGAGATAGTGTGAACAGAAACACGAGGACAGCATCTAGCTACAAGCAATCATTGCCCAGGTATATAATCCAATGTACATCTAAACAATATTACATTTTTGATTCGCCTTCTTTTCTCTTTTTTAAAAAACGCTTCTACTTTAAATTGCTTCTCAATTTAGTTCTGCTCTAACTGTTAAACTCATTCACTCAATTACTTTTGAAAACTCACAATTAACTTCACTTTCGCATCATTTCTGTTTCTTTTCATTTGCTAATTTGTGCTTTACATCTCAAATAAACATCTATTTAGAAATAACGACAATATTATTAATAAACATTATTAATTTTTTAGATATGGACCGCCAACCCGTACCGAGTATCGTCTCACCGTGGAGAATTTGTCAAGCCGTGTCAGCTGGCAGGTAAGCCTTTTTCGTCAACTTTGATATCTTGATTCGTAATAACTGTACCTCCGATCGTTATCAATCGGCGCTGGCGGGACAAAGTACAGAGCTATTACGTGATAAAATGAGACAAAGTTAATTGATCGTCCCTGATCAAATTGCATCGTGATAAAGCTAGTCGTGGTACTTTGTTTATCGTTTTGCATTCAGAGCGATAGTCGTCCAAAAATGAAAGTAGTATCAATTCGAAAAAATGAGATGTACATTTTGATCAAGTAAGTCTATGGCAAAGGAGCACAACAGCACACTCTACATGGACGCAATCGATAAGGAAAACAGACATGACGAGAGATAAGAGAGATAAGAGAATGGCCATACGCAGAAGATAAAACCAGGCAACCGTCCAGGATGACTCTATTATAGGCGACAACCAAGCTATAAGAGTGAGACAGAGAATAGAAACTGCAATGTGGGAAATACCAGGACGCACAAACAGTGAAGCGATATTTAGAGACGCACATAAAGAGAAGATCGAAAGAGAGACAAAGAGAGAGACAGAGAGATAAAGAGAGAAATGTAAAACTCGAGAAGATAAGAAAAGAACAGAAAATGTGAAGCAACACCAAGCCTTACTTGATCAAGTTACATTTTTCGATTGGTCATACGTTTCGCTAAATCTGATTTATTGATACATTTTTGTGCAAAAAAACTTGTGAAATTTATGAATATATAACGTATAATTTGACTTAACGTTTCGGCAAGTCGACGGTCAAACAAAATACAATAAACAAACATTGATGTTCTTTCCGAAGAGCCATGTCCTCTTCGCCGAGGAGGGCCGAGTGCGGTAGGGCCGATAGACCAATGATGTAGAGATGACAATGGGGCCCGCCTTGACTGGTCAAGCGAACTCCGCTTTGTGGTATCTGAGGTGTCTCTGGGCAAGAGAGAAAGGGAGAGAGAGCGAGCGGCGCAACCACTGCCTAGTGAAATGTCCCGGTCGATATAGGCTTTTTTAGGCTATTTCTCGTCAAACAACGTTGACTCCTATCCAAAACATGTTCGCCCTTCCTTATCTCACGTTGATCCTACCATTGAGTCCGACAAACTAAAGAACAAACATTCAAACATAAACCCTGACAAACGACGTTGTACAATGTTTGCACAAAGTTCACGATCTCCAAATCGTTCAACTTTGTTCTCAAACTTTGCACAGCCGTCCACTGGTAAGGAAGCACCGTGCAGATGTCGCTGCTGTTATTGCAAGAGTAGCGCCATTGAGCCGTCTGTTCATTTATTACTCTTTTTTTTGTTGCTGTTATTTGTTTTGTTTTTGACTTTGCAAAATGAAGATGATACAAGTGTAAGAGTAATGTAAATAATCCAGTTATTTGAAATTGAATGTAAATAAGAATTGAGACGCGATCCAAAAAGTGCCTTGTAACTTGTCGATACGGGAGAAAATTAATCAAACCATCACCAACCACACCACTGCCACCACCATCACCAATGATAATGACTGCTGGCACTGGTATCACCATCAATAAACTCAGGCAACGGCCAATCCATGCGAGGGCTTTACTCACAGGCCCTGTGAGAAATCAGGCTCGATTGAGAGAGACTGATACTAGAATCATCCGCGCGTCTCCACGCCACACAGTTCGTGTTCGACCCAACCAAGCGCCGTCTGTGTCTGGCCTTTCTCTCTGTCCGTAAGCAAGGTGTTGCCTGGGCCCAAGGTAAATGCGTCACCTTAACCGAGTGTAATTTAGATATGTTCATATATCTACATATTTATTGCATACACCTAAATATATATAAATACAACTATTTATATATATATATATATATATCAATACAGCCATACTTGTTACATGATCTTACATGTCTTTTTCTTTCATTATTACATCATGCAATAATTGTTCGCATCACAACCATTTGATTGTCTTTTTTTTCTCTAAATTCTCTGCCACAAGTTTCCCTAATTGATTGTGCATTTGTGAATTACTTATCAGAAACTTGTCACGACAAATTACTGAGTAATAATGAAAGTATCGATCAAGTAAATTAAAGTTTAATATCATAAGATAAGAAGCACTTTTTTACCATTAGACATTTTTCACCATTTTGTTACTAATTTATAAGCTGCCGGGCTCTACTAAATTCATACAAAATCGCTATTATTCCAACTTTTACAATGAAAATCATTTTTCTGTCACTAAATTTTTACTCTAATCATTGAAATAACTTGTACAATTCATTGTTTTCACGGCAGCTTATTGATTGAGGCAGTTCGCTTAAAAATTTTAATGACTTTTTTTTAAAAAAGAAAACACTCAAATTTAAACTAACTATTATTTCCAATAACATCATAGATTAAATTTTTAACACTTAAAACTATTATGTAATAGCGAACAGCCTATGAAGAAGTTACAAAAGTATGAAAATAATACACCTTTAGTATCTAACAAATATGTATTATTTTAACTTTTCAATACAAAGACTCATCATTATATTATATTATTATTATTATTATCATTATTATTATTATTATTATTATTATTATTATTATTGTTATTGTTATTGTTATTGTTATTATCAAGTTGTGGATCCACAGCATGATGCAAACTTTTGAATTTCTTTTTTGCATCTAGATCAATAAAAAATCTAGTAGAGCTTTCAAGTTGATCTTCTCGTTTAATAAACTAAACTTGGCTATGAATTTGAAATAAGACAAACACTATGAATGTCTATAGAACTATGAGGAAATTGAAAGATACTATGAAACCACTTGTAAATAATACTGATGTTACAGGGTTAGCAAAAATTCGAATGGTGTTCAAATTTGTGCACAATTTTACTTTAACCGGGTAATTCATTTTTAAGAATCATCATAAAGCGAGTTCAAAATTACATAAGTCATATACAAATTACTGATTCCAAAATTCGTGCTCGAAATTAGCTATCTTAAATTAAATAACACCTCAAATGCAAATTAAAAAGAAATTAAAATTGTTAAAATAGTTGTTATTCATTCCGCTGACTTCTCTGAAATAAAACAGCTTTTCATTATGCGCATCAATTTTGCACACAAAATCTTGGATACCGCCTCTCAATTCAGACTTGAGCAAAGTGACAAAAATGGAAAATAGAAGCTATTCGACGGAAAGCCACTGATAAATATTGACTCAATACTAAATACAAGAGTTGGATAAAACGGAAGGATATCGGATTCTGGATTGTTGAAGTTCCTTATAGAACAAGAATGGATTGTATAAGCCGTGCCTGGTTCCCACAAGAGGTTTACAAGGATGTGCTATTGAAACACCTTATTGGATCATGGAACAATGGATTTAAGTCTGCTCGCCTCGCCATCGCAAAAGCCACTTCTCAACAAGGCCAATGTTCCCTCAGCCTTGTTTTCGATTTCCTTGATTTCTTAGTTTTTCATCAACATCAGCTTACGCGATTTTTTGGTATTGCTTGCTGTATAAAATCGTAATGTCATTAAATTTTTTATCTTTCTTTATTTAATATCTCTTATTTTTGGTCAAAGAATAAGTCGCAGAGTTTTAGACAAATTTAAACTGGAGCTTGTATGGATTTAACGGAACCTCGTTCAATCTTCCGTGTTACTCATCGAAACTTATATGGAATCAACGAGAATCATCTACTCAACGAGCCAATCGACGCTGTGATACAAAAGCTAAGAAAGGAAATAAAAGCAGAGTTGGAAAAAAAGATCTTTATTGTCAATAATTGATCTGCATAATGACAAGAGTTTCGTGATTGATGGTACTAAATTCGAGCACATGTCTCGTGTCATTGATTGACTTGTAAACTGTTGGGCTTCTCGGTACTCCAAGTTGACTGTTAAGATGAAATAATTAAATCAACACAAGGAACATTACTTTGTGCACAGCGTACATTCTAATTGACCCAAAAATACGTTTAGAAACACTACGCCATAGATTTATTTTTTTTTCAACATTTTTTTTTTTTTTTTTCATTTTTATTGAGTTTCTTTTGAATTTTATTTATTACGAAGCTTAATTTTTGCTTATAATTAATTCATATTTTATTGGTACTTAGGATTTGAAGGATTACATGAGACAAGCTGGAGAAGTAACTTATGCCGATGCTCATAAGCAACGACGAAATGAAGGGTAAGTTAATTGTAAAAGTATTTACAATCGTGAATATTAATTTTTCACAATTTTTGTAGCTTTAATTATTACTAAGAATTGTGTTCATTTTAATTAACTGTGATTTTATGTTTATAGTGTTGTAGAATTCGCCACGTACTCAGACTTGAAAAATGCTATTGAAAAGCTCGATGATACAGAATTGAACGGACGCAGAATCCGACTTATTGAAGACAAACGTCGTGGCCGTCGTTCAAGATCATCAAGCACAAGATCACGATCTGTATCAAGATCGCGATCTCGCCGTCGTTCACGATCCCGTTCCAGGTATAATTCGCGTCGTTCTCGCTCCCGTTCCAGGTACTCCTGGGGACAATTTCACCCCATTTTGTTTTTTTTTTTCTTTTTTTTTAACGATTTATTTTCCACCATATTTTATTTTTTAACGTTATTTTTTATTTAACAAATCATCAATGCCACAGTAAATATATTCATGATATCTAAGAAAAATTTAATTTTCTTTATTAAAAAAAGCTAAACCAAGGTTTTGTTCTTTTCTCATGAACAAAACTCACAGATTTATTTTCAATAAAGAAAATTACTTTTTTTTCCTTTCTTATAGCAAAAAAGATACTTATACAACAGAAAAAAAGAATTGTGATTCTGATTATTTAATCAGCCTCGTTAACTTTTTTTTTGTTTTATAAGTACCTATTTTGTAATAATATTGTCAAAATGTATAAACAAATCTTAATTGTTCTGATTATTTTATTTATTTAGGAGTCGTCGCAGCTCTCGCAGCCACAGCCGTCGCAGCAGTCGTTCAAAGTCTCGTGCACATTCTAAATCGAAATCGAAATCAAAGTCCAAATCTCCCGAGCGTAGCCGCTCTCGTTCAAAATCTAAGTAAGTATTTTCTCGTTGTTGAATTTCACTCAATATATTTGTCTTTAGTTTTTACACCTATACTTTTTTTCTGTAGATGACGTTCTTAGTTTGTGATGTTTGTGCTTTTCTCTCTTCGTTTTTTTTTATCACGGTAAAAATGGGGATGCAAGATTGAATGTCACGCGATGTAAAACACAGAACGATCGTGCATTCCTATGTGCAAAATGAAGTTTGTTTTGAAAAGAAAAAATTATATTGTAACCGCTCTTGGCGTTGCTTCGGGCTGGTCCGTCATCGAGGCTGCTTCAGCTCTCTGAGAGACAGATAAAGTCGTCCAAGTTTCCAAATGCTGAATTACAGAAATGGGTTGCATTCATCGAGTGATGCTTCATATTTGAACTCAGAATCGACGATCTGGTTTTATCTGTTTCATTTGATTATCACTTGTAATTTGTTCACAAACAACTTTTTTTCCTTTTTTGTAAAACCATGCTTCTTTTTGTTAACATGTTTACCTTATGTATTAAAACAGTTGAAACAAGTCGCAATTTCGTTCGACTTGATTTTTTTGTTTACTTGTTGAGTGCGCAATCGCATCCAACTGTGGCACCGAAGTTTATCACCATTTTTCACGTGTTCTATCTCACGAAACTACCAACTTAACAAATCGCTTTAGTCGACCATTTTCGTTCAATTTCGAACTATGATTTTGCAGATCAAGAGACCGCTCAAAGTCGAAATCTAAGTCAAAGTCCAAATCCAGATCTCGTTCTAGGTCCAAGGCTGAGAGGTCAAAGTCCAGGTCGCAGTCCAAGTCTAAAGCCAAGTCGCCATCAAAGTGAGTTTTCTCCTGAAAAACAGTCACGTGATTAATTTATACGACGAGAGAGAAAATGGCAAATCGCTTTAGTAACGTCGTCGATTCGGTTTTTCATTTCCTTCGATACCAAACCTTGAAATCCAAATTGTGCCTCGATCTTCACGATCAACTTTTGTTTCCAACTCAATCCATTTTTTCAGAACGTATTTGCATTATTTCCTATGAAAATATTTTTGAATTCGAGTAATAGGTGGCGCAAATTCAAATTTTTTACTCTTCAAAATTTGCCAAAGAAAAAATCGTTCACTTAGCTGTTAAAAATGTAATTCTAAGTTATTACGAATCGAAATATTAATCATGCTTTTCTCTTGTTTAGGGAAAGATCGAGCCGGGAACGCTCCCGAGGAGACAGATCGAGATCTCGCTCTGAAAGCAAACATAGCAAGAGCCGCAGTCATTCTCGTTCCCCAATGAACGGTGACAAATCTCCTGACATCAAAAAAGAAGAAGATTAAAGTAGAACTTAACAAGGGACGCAAAAATCATACGAAAAACATTAGTTTTATTCAGTTTTTGATTAATTTTGGTAACTACTATATGTAAATTTTTTTTCTTTTTTTTAACTTTACGCCATAAATGTTAAGTAATGAACTAAGCATCATCACTTGATTGTTTCGTTTTAATCGTGTGGGTAACAGATGTGTCCCGATTACCCATTTTTTACACAGTTTAGATTCCGTCGTCTATTCGTTTGATACTAAGAAAACGCGAGTCGATTTTTGTAGCAATAGAATCGCGTGGATCTTCGAAAGGTAATGAAATTGTCATTTGGTTCATTTATGTAGAATCGGCATACGAAAAGCACGCATTTAAGCTACGTTTGTTTAGTATGTTGAATATAACTTACACTATTTTTGATGTAAACTTCGTATGTCATAGAAAATATTTTCGTGTAATGGCTTTTTGTATATATTCCTCATATTATAAGAAATAATATTATGTGATGTGTATTAAGTTAGTGATAAGTATCATTATCATAATAAAGATACCCAAAGTCGACTCAAATATGCCTACTTATTACATTTCCTTTCACTTATCCCTTATTTCAATATTTTTTTCTTTTCTTTCAGTGATTGATGAGCATTCATTGTCATACAACTTGCGTTATAAGATTATTTGTATTTAAGAGAGGTGATGGTAATACCACGTAATATCCGTTATTTTCATCGGATTTTCTTTCTAACATACATATAATATTAGGTCTACTTTGAATAATCTTAAATGCAATACAAAGTTAAAACACATTTTTTTCTCATCTTTCAATTTAAATATTCATTAACTGATTTAAAAATAAAATTTAAATAATTTTATTAAAAATTATCTCACAGTATAAAACTTGAATCCAAAAGTTGATAATTAAAGCAATTCTAATTTTAAATAAAATGAATCTATTATA
>JABFQD010004723.1:0-11458 GCA_022817045.1 Psix sp. ZL-2020
ATTATAAAAATTTTATTTGATTGGTTTTTATTTTAGCATAATTACTATTCTGTATGTTTATGTATTTTATACATTGTCATATTCAAAACTTTTACCAAGAGCATAAAGAATACATTATACAATTTTTCCGGTGTGTGGATTTTGAACAACTCCGTGAAATGTTTGTATAATTGGATAATGTGGTAATTATGTAATGCAATTATAATTATAAAATGCAGAAATTTTACATACTTACAAATTTAAATTCACTGTATAACAATAGAATAGTATGCAGTGGAAGATATCAAAATGTAACAATTTATAAAAAAAATGTAAATTTTTCGATTATGTATTCAACTTAGTTTTTAAAAAAAAACTAAGTTGAATAAGGTAACTGATGTGTGTAGATTTTAAAAAATCTACACACATCAGTCATTTCATAGAGTTTTTTCAAAATTGTCCTGTGGTTAAGTGTTTTTAAAATTTTGATTGTTCCAAAAATTAATATAGAACATTATTCGAAAAATAATATAGTTTACTCTATTCAGATCAATACCTTTGCTTTATGTATTATAATGAATTTTTCAAAATACTGATGAATAATCAAAATGTTAAATTTCGAAAGGTAAATGATGACATGAACAATTAATGAAAGGAGAAAATTGAAATTCATTATATAGCTCCCGACAACTTGAAAAGTTTGGTGGCTTTAAATGACAGGATAACTATGGATCGGATCGATAAGATAATTATTATACTACAACTAAAAATTGAAATGATTCAACATAAAATCATAAAATAACTAAGGTAGATTTGAATGATTAAAGATAACTGTATATGATACGATATAAAGATAAGGATAGAAATGACTGGTTGCATTGCAGTGATGTCCGAATGACTTATTTGGATAATTGAATAATAAGAATAGTAGAAGAGTAACAACCCAGATAACCAGCATTATGTACAATCCGTTTAAATTGGACGTAAACACGGATTCATGTTAATTTTCTATCAAGAGATAAAACGTGTAAGTCTGACGACTTTACGTCAACTTTCAGAATAGATAATTTAAAAATATCTATTTTAATATTCAGATAAAAGTATTAAGATTATAAACTTTGTTTACCTAAATTTATAAAAAATACCTTATGAATTTCCTCAAACTATATATAATTCATGTCAAACCATCAAAGCCATATTAATTTCCGATCACCTTGTACAGTAAATAATTTATCAATACATAGTTCATTCGTTCAGCACTGTGGCTTTTTATTGGCAGTTGTGAATAGTTCACTTGTTAGATTTTGCAGAGAACTTTATGGCGATCGAACCAGTTGTAGATAATAGTCTTGTTAAATGCTCGGAGTGGCCAACTTATCATCACTTTGTTCGTTAAGCTTAATAGTTTCCCATCTGTTACAAATTACATAACAACGCGCACTGATCAGTCGAGAATCTGAGAAGAAAAGTTTCGCTCTGAGTAATTGGCTTGTCAATTCATATCAGTGCAAATTTAACATGGAAGAAACGTCGTTCATCATCAAGTTGTTTTTGGCAAATCATTCGGCAGGCGCTACTTCTGAGAGATTGTTTGATAATACTGTTTAGCAAAACCAAGTAACTTATTTAGATATAACGAATGTGATTTTTGGCTCGTAAATATTAATGTGCACGATTAATTAATTCAATAAGTGACGTTAATATTTGAAAATAGTTAGGTGTTGATAGACTGGTGGTAGATTGAATCAGCTTATATCTCAGATTTAAAGATTTCACATTTCAACTCTCGAATAAAAACTGCGATTCGGTTGAAAGAGTTAACTTATTTGATAAAAAAACAGACGCTTTTCAGTTTGAAGAGTCAGGAAGTGTGTCGTAAAAAATATATCAGAGGCATCATGCTTTTAATCCGTAATCAATAACCGAGTTTAAATCACAAGCCAACTGTTTGTTCGAAATAACGGCGTTTCATAATTTAATAGCGTTGAAATGTTCATTTTGAAATAATTAGATTGCGTCAATTAAGTAAAATGTTTCGCACCGTGCGATTCATATAGAAGGTAAAGCGAGTTGCACAATTCGACAAAAATATTCTCGGAAAAATGTGTCTTTTATTGAAATGATAATTCTAATAAAATGACACGGATAAGCAGTCCTTCACGGCATTGTAACTTGAGTTTCGTAATAATTATACTGTGCATTGAATTGAAAACTGCATAAGGAAACTTTAATATTTATTTCCACAGTGATAAAATATAAGATGTAATAAATTAACCGCGCTATATAAAAGTAGGTCAACAACAAACGTTTATCACTTTTACATGGATGTGATTCGTTATTTATGCACGAAAAATTCGCGAACTCATTGACGTATTTAACAGACAAAATGTCATTTTGTCCTCTCTATGAATCCGATTAAAACAAAGTTAATGTTTTTTTCACAGTCGGTCGAGTTTTCGTATGGATCCTGTAATCCATTTTTGCCTTTTTCTGGTTACACTTGGGATCACGAAAATTGTAAATTTATAGCTGCGAAACTTTCGTAATCCGGTATTTACGGAGGTGATTTGGGGTCAGCTTTATGCGAACCTCAACATAAATTTCTGAGCGTGGATTAAAGGTGTTGTTGACATTGTGAAGAGATATGTTGAGGTGGGGGAAGTTGTGGAAGATCCTGGCTAACTGAGGCACTGTATACTGCTCCGGAAGCTGCTGACCGCCCGCCATTATGGTGAACCCTCGGCTACCAAGATTTCCGATTCAAGGGCCCTCTTTACTTGTCAAGACATGCTACGTTAACTGCAACAAAAAACAGGATACATAATTATTTTATTGGATGTTCTAACAAATCTTATTGTGTAAATTCATTACTTTTATAATCGTTTGATGTTTGCTCAAGTAGCCTCTTATAATCTCGTGAACAAGAGAAAATCTCTAGAGAAAGTGGGTTCTTATAATTGATAAACATTAGGTCTAAACAGATTGTACAGTTAGTCGTGTGACGGAAGGAATCTTTGGGTCGCGATCAGGTTGAATGCACCTCGTGTTCATCTCATTAGTTCCGAATTAGAAAACGTTGCTATATAATTAGATTTGAAAATAGGTTTTGGTGTCTTTCACCACCGAGCTACACCTGATTAGGCCTCGCGTTTAAACATGCGCGATATTAGATAGTGCAGGTTCATTCGAACACGTCCCAATTAATGAAGTCTCTCCCGTTACATACGAGGTAAATTAGATTGATCTCGACTTGGAATTCCATACTTCTCGCGGAATCTGAAGGAATAATAAAGTAAGCTTGATAAGATATCAACTAATTCCTATTTGTGATACAGAAAAGAAGTGAAATGTCTAGTATAGACATCCAACAAATTTGTAACCTGTTCGCATGTTCAGGAAACCTGTGGATTCGCATTTGTGAGGTAATCCTATGAATTTAGAAGTATATGATAAATTTGTTCACTTGCAAATTTGAAGTAAATTTTTAGATTTACATATGTGTAAATAACTTGCAAACATGAATTCTCTCGGTGACGGGTGAACATAATTCTGATATACTTATATATGTGCATATTCACAAAAGCAAAAACAAATTAATTATTTATGCTTCTTTAATAAATTTGCATATTAACCTGAGAAAATTACGCTGGGTTTGAATTTGTACTTTGTTGAGTTTGAAACAATTAATTTTGAAACCTTATATCGATCATACCGTAGCATCATTACATTAATTAACGCTACAGTATGCAAATGAAATAATGTATAGATTTTAAATAGACAAGTTTTTTGAATTTAAATTAGTTTTGGTATGTATATTTAATTCTAGTTGGGTCCAAATTAGGTTGTGTTGGCGAGGCCTAATAAATAATTTAAGGGGATCTTAATTTAGTTTACAAGACGGATTAAGTTGTTTGGATTCAAATATTTTTCTAAAACACAGTTTTATATGTTAATTAAACTAAGTATTTGTCAACAATATTATTCCTCGGCTCACAACTACTTGTCTCCCGTGTGGAAAAGAAAAGAAGGCAAATGAATGGGCTGAATTAACCGCTGTGTACCCTATAACTGTCAGACATTTGCCAGCCACATGGGGTGGCACCTGTGTGGCTGATACCTGGCGGAAATATGGCAAGAAGCTGGTTCGCGAAAACATCTAGCATAGTTGTCATTCATCCACACTGAGAAAAAAATGTTTGAATAGTTATAAAAAGGATAAATTTCGCATATGAAAGTATAAGAACATTTTAAGAATATAAAAAATGCGTGATAGATATACAGGGTGGCCGATTTATCTGAAAACATCAAAACATATCTGAAAATACGGGGGTTATCTAATGAAACCCAACTCGATTCCCTAACCTCACCCCCCGAAAGTGGGTGGGGGGTGATATAAAAATCTTAAATGAAAATCCCTATTATTTTTATTGCAGTTTTTCCTCAGGAAAAACTATATTTCTTTAATATACGATTCATTTTTATTTATGTCTATATTAGAATTTAGATCGATAGATGGCGCTGCAATGGAAAACTAATAAAAACACTAGAAATGATTGAAATAAAGAAATATCTCATCAAATAGACATTGCGCCAGGAAATTATAAAAGTACACATCTTTTATTATTTTTTGTATCCAATGCGTATTTTCAGAAATATTTTATATCTTCAGATGAATCGGTCACCCTGTAGATAATTTTGTCAACAATCATAGAATCTTTATCAAATTCCTAACACATTTTACTATTTGGTGGTAATTTTTCTATTTCTGATGACATTATTTAATTTGATATTTCTACAATATCCCCACTTTAATAAAATTTGTAATTATTCAAACTTTATTTCTTTCCGTGCATGCGGGCCCAACTAAGGTATGATTTGAATTAAATCAATAAATCAATGTAGGTCAATTTGATATCACAATTTTTTTACTCTTGTAACAACTTACAATGCATTTTTAACGCAGTAAATATAACAAATATTCGTTTGAAAAATGCACTGTAATGATGATGTATCGTTTTTATCAGTTATCGATGTTAATTGAAATTCAATTTTTAGTTAGTAGTAGTTATATAAAATATATTGTTTTTATTTTTCATAGACAGCGTTATGATAAGCATTGCAGCATTGTTTATTTTAGTAATAATATTTGTTTCCCAAGCAAAAAACAAGCGAAGTTTATTTGCAAGAGAATATAACTTATTATAATTAATAATAAATCATTCCTTTGGTAATAATTATTTTATTTTATTGATAAATATTTGTATTTATTTAAAGTTACATTTTTATATATAATTATACTTTATTTTCTTTGATTTAACAAATCAAAAAGCATTTTATCATATAGAAAATGTATATTTTTTCAAAATAAAAAAGAAATTTTTGGAATGTGGTTGTATAACTTGTGTTATTCAATATATATATTTGTATTTCAATAAAGCAAATTCTAATATTAAATTGTGTATGAAATCTGTTCCAGTAATCTTCATTTATACACCATACTTTGTTGAGTTAAAATAAATGCATTTTTTTACACGTAAACAACGTTTGTCTGAAATACTAAATAATTCTTTTAAAAACTAAAAATGATTTTTTATTAATTTCGTAAGCATAAATGTCAGAAAAAGAATTTCTTTTATAATTTATCTGATTTAATAATAAAGCATTGAGCCGTATTGAATATAACTTGTTAAGCTATTACAGAAAGTGTATAGGATTATGAATTTCATTTAAATAAACCCTAAATACTTGGTGAATATAATACTTAATTTATTAAAAACTAAATACTTTAAAAATAAGCGTCTTTGTCGGACGAGAATCGTTCATATAGCTTACTTTTTTCTATTATTTCAAAAAGTAATTATACTAAGAGAAAAATACAGACAAAAATGATCGTTCTTGCACGGTAAACAAGGGCGATTTCCAACCACGGTAAAATTTCCCGTTAAATACCGCATTTTTGTTGTGGAATCAGTACAAGAAGTTAGGTGATTAACAAGTTTTTTTTATTGTGTTTACGAAATTGCCCCGGTTACCGCGCAAAAACGATCATTTTTGTCTGTATTTTTTTCTCAGTGCAGAGGTTTTCTTCTTATTAGTTTTATCAACATTATTTTGAAACATTTCTGAGGAAATTATTTCTAAATAAATAATAATACTTCTTATTTCTGTCTTCAGACTTTTAATATATAATTTGGCTCAAAACTACTTGACAGCCGAATAAAATGCTGTGTAAACTTAAAAAAAATTGTATATAAGTAACAAATGCCAGATATGATATACAAAGATTGCTTTTTATGAATTCAATATTTCATTTCAAAAATTAAACCTACTTAAGACTCAAATTTAATTAGTACACCGACAAATTAAACAATTTAATTATCCTATAAATTTCTTTTATTATTCATTACAATCAATTAAAAACGAGAATGCGATGTAATAAAAATTACTACATCATAAAGAAAAAACGACTACAAGTTTACAGTAATTTTTTTAGATATTGCATGGTAAAATATGTACTTCCGTCAAAATACAACAACTAGAGTTAACTAATGGACGACAAGCATTTCTAAATCCACAAGAAATAGTATAGACTTCTGAAATATTTTGAACTTCCTTGTCTGCATAATTTGCAAACATAAATCTGCACCTTTGTTTAACTCATTAAAAATGGATTCTGTTATGCAGCGCACATTTCTAAGAAGCATCTACATTGTAGATGGCGCTTTCACATTATTAAACTTTTATAATTTAACTTTCCTCAATCAAGTTTCCATTTTGTTTTTTTTTTCATTTTACACGTCGAAACCTCTTTTTTCATTTTCACAATAAATCACAACGATAAAATCAAAACGAAATGAAAAAAAGCTGTCTCGCTCCTCCCAGTCATGTTCAACATCAGAAGTCAGATTTTGAAAATAGACAGTGAAAAAAGGCACGCAGCAAGGAGGAAGTAGTTTACAGGGTGTAAGGAGGAGGTGTATACGAGCGGAAATTACGAGCAAAGAAAGCAACCTGGAGCGTGCAAAGCGTGAAACTATTTTTAGAAATCCTGAAAGATCAAACGGTCGAAATTGCGGTTGCTTTCTGAGTCGCGCTCGGGTTACCGTGACGCCATTTTTCGCGACGTATAATTTATTCCGTGTGGCGTTGTGAAGAAGGCTTATTAGAGTTGCTGATAAGTAGTACCGATTAGTCGTCGATAAACGTTCATCTCGGCACTCGTCGTTTTTTCTGTCTCATTTTCTCTCACGCTCGTTATGCCGTTCAAAGGTTAATGCGGCGCATTTATATGCGACAATGCCTGTCTGATTATGTCACGCGAAAAAGTGAAAAAACAGCGCTTCTGCAGCCTGCGGTCTTCACTTGTTCTGTGCCGCGTGCCGGCCACTTGAGTGTCGATCGAAAACGTTCAGCGGAAAGAGATGCTCGACGCGTCGAGAGGCGAAGAAAGGAGAAACGAATAAAATGTCTTAGATGGAAACTCGCTCAAAAAGATATAGCCAGTTTCATCCAGGCGAACGAGTGAGCTACTTTGGGAATTAAATTTTCGGTTAAAAATAGTCGCAACCGCGTCTTCGGGCCGAGCAGACGGAGATCGGATGCACGATTAAACGAAGACGATAAAGAATGAGTCGAGTAGCTAGATAAATGGAACGCGGAGATTAGCCCTTCGTCCGGAAACTTAAACGAATCGAGAGGACAATGGTCTTTAAACAGGAAACAACGAGTGTGCATTGCCGAGATGAATGGCCGACTACGCACAGTAATGAGACCGGTCCTTCCATTCCGCGCCGGTTTACGTATTATGATTTCACCCGAATTGTCCTCCAGCGGTTGAAAATATTTCGCAGCTCAAACACGTTACAACAATATTTGCTCGATTGGAGTGATCAGATATGTTGGAATTCTTTCATTTCTGTTTCACAATCAGATGTTTTTATTCAAAACAATGAAACTGACGAAACTAACAAATAAAATATGGAATTAGAGATAGGATAAATTAACCGGAAATATGAATAAACTCAGTTTACAAAATTGCATAAAAAAGTTCAAAATTCTACAGCTAAGTTACATTATTTATTTCAGTTTTCTTTCATTTATCAATCCTGAAGTGAAAATTTTAATTGTTTTTATGATTCGATGATTTTGATATTTGATCGCTAATTAATTTTACAGTTGGAGTAGTGAAATTGAGAACTTACGCAATACTGTTTTTCTGAAAATGATAAGAAAAATAATATATTGTAAATTAGTAAATTCGTTGATTAAATTAATGACATTTGTTTGTATTTATATTTATTAAAACTTTGAATATCCAGTATTGTAAATAAATCTATCATTCTTTGATTTAACCTTATATATTAATTGTTTTCTTGAAACTATGAACCATGACACAGATCATACGTCCCAGTTTTAATAAATAATATAGTAACAAATGTTAGTTATTCAGATTTACGACTGAAGTACTCAATATGACTTCACAATTAATTTTCACAAGCCATATTCAACTTAGTAAACCAAAACAGTAATTTTGAATAACATTATAGTAATTTTCTTGTTTGTGTAGGAGAAGATTTGTAGATATTTATTTTAATTTTCATAATAGATATCTAATTTTCATTCATAATTTACAATTAATTTACACTTATAAATAGTTCATAAATAATACATATTTTTTTATCAAAACACCATATAACTTTAAAATTAAGACTTTATAAAACGCAGAAATTGAATTAAGTAATTCTTCCTTCTCGAAGTAACGTTTCTCCGTGTACGTAACTTGAGTTTGTACAGGTCGGAGGGTAACAGTATTTGAAAAAGGGGCCATACTGAATGAATTAAAAACCTATTACGCTTGGCATATTAACACCAGAGTTAAATTCTCATCGAACATGTTCGCGCCTTCAATAACGGTTGGAGAAGCAATTTAACTAAATCAATAATAACAATGATTTTCTGCCTGTTTTCAGCAGATTAATATTATGAAACTCCAGTAAGTAAAAACGCACCATTAATAGAGTTTTTTGAAATGTTCCGAGCTACAGTGTGTCTCTAATTATTTACTTCAGGAAGGAATCGAATTTGTGTGATCCATCAGTCGAGGCATAACCAAATTTCTAGTACATACGCACGTATAATTGACATTTAAAATTCGATTATAGTCTCTGGGATATTATTGAATCGAACGCTAATTCATTTTTTATCTTTTTTGAAACACATTTTTGAAACTGCCTCTATTCCTTTTGGTGCAAAATCAAACTATTCTCACAGTCAATTTAATTATAAAATTAGCTTCACTGTATAGTTGTCGAGATTTTTACTTTTTATATATATCATAATTTTAGGTATCTGAATAATAGCGAGTTTAACTTTATATAACGAAATAATTCATTTATAACATCGTTTAATAATCATAAATTAAATTTGAAGACTCTTAAAAACACTGGAAAAAAAATTGAAATACAATTATAAAACTTGTCAAATTAAATCTACAGGGTTCATAAATTATTTTGTAATAAAGTGAAATAAAAAGTGCATTGAAAATAAAATTGTGTAATATTTTATTTATCATTTAGCACAATAAAATAAAAATGTTTGAGTGAGAAAATGATTCAAATTACTAAGGTGAAATTTCGTTGAGGTTTTTCTTGTTTTAAAATGTTTCCAATTTACTTGATACAGCTCTCAAGTTTCTACAATTTCAACCAGCCCAGTCTGAGAAACCAAGTCCGTACGAATTCAATCTCTAAAAAACACGACATACGTCGTATTTTTTACGATATTGATCGTAATTTTTCCATGGAATTAGACAGTTTAAGGCGAAATCGTAAGTTTTACATTTTACGTCGTAATTCTCAGAAATTCGTTTTTTCTGTACATCGAGTTGATTTCAGCCCATCCCGAGGCTGAGTTCATATTTTTTCACTGATTCAAGACCAACGGGATTCCGTATATTTCTTGCGCCCGTGTAAAATCAGTTCAATTTCAGCTCGAGTCAATTCAATCATTCCTCTTCAACTAGATTTTTTACCTTACGTTCATACCAGTTTCCTAAATCTCATGCAATATAAAGAAAGACTGAGTATTATTTCATAATTAAGGTCATTCAAACGTTCTGAAGAATGTGTAGCAAAATGAATTGTTAATTTTGGTTCAACTATACTTATCGTTTCAATGAAAACTGGCCGAACGAAATATTACATTACAAGCATATGCCAAGCTCTTGAGTTTGAAACAGCGAAACAAATATTACATCAGACTTGCGTTTATTCAAAAATCAGGCAGGAAGAGTGTGCATGAAAACAGAAACTCTGTGTATACGACTATTGTAAACATTTCAGATTTATAGGACAAACTCTTCATAAACTATTTATACCTGTCTATTGCGCTGACAGCAAACATTTGCAACGTGAAATTGGATCACTTATAGCGTGAATCAACCTAGGAGTTTTGTTTAATAAAACATTGCGCTCAAACAAAAGACCAGTGATCAAAAGACAGCTAATTTGCATACGGGTTATGCAAATTAACATTATAATCGAAGCAGATTTATCGGATGAATTGTTGTGTGTGATTTCGTTTGCGATGCTTAGACAGAAGTTAGAGTGGTAGACCTTAAAGAGGATGAAAATCGTGATCTGCATTTTCCTCTAGACTGACAAAAGTGACCTCCTAAGTAAAGGACCTAAAGCCAAGGCGTGGCATGAAGGAACTCGAGGGAGTTAACTGCGAGCCCAGAAATCGATCGGCGGAAGTAGTTCGCCTCGTTCCGAGACGAATGCGATTCCGCGTTGGTACCTTGCGTAACGAGATGCGATTCGCGATTCTGCAATCTCGTTACGGTAAGATCTATGTAATTTTTGTTTTTCAACTTTGTTTTGTTATTTAGCACCTAAGAGTTAGAGAGGGAGAGAATAGAACTAAGCAGAACTTATAAACTGTATATCGGGAGAAAAATTATCATTTTTTTAGCACATTTTCGATTCATCATATGAAAAACTACACAATTGAGTTACAATATTTCCTGGATTTGGGCAGTACATTTATTATTTTACAAATTTAAAATTTTATGAAGTTTAACAAATAATTGTTAAATTTGGAATATTTAAAAAATGGAGTTTATGAATTTGTTTTAATGTGGGAATACAATTATTTATATGTATAAAAATATAAATGGCACTAGTATAAATAAAAAAAGTCTGAAATATATTGATATTGAAATAATATTTGTATATAAAAATGAAAATATTATTTTAATAATTTTTCACAGCAAGCAAATAAACATTCAAAACTTTGGCAAGATTTAATGTTAAATGCAGCAGGTCAGGAAATTAATAACTTTAGTTAAGAAATTCATTATCTCAAAGGGTTTAAGAGTTAAACATTACCAACTCTGGTAAACAAGAAAAATATTTCATTTAAATTAGTTTTTCAAGTTAAAAAAGTTTTTTCCCCGTGTATTAAAAAAGTTTGCAAAATA
>JABFQD010004724.1:0-11458 GCA_022817045.1 Psix sp. ZL-2020
TTTTATAATATATTATCCAAATATTGATGAAATTTTGAAACAAAATAAAGGTAAAAGTTATGATTAATGGTTAATGTCGTCTTCAAATTGAAATATCGAGAAATTGATTTAATTATTAAAAGTTTTGAAATTTCAGTAATAATACAGTACTACTGAAACATATTCTAAAGATAATACAAATAAGTAAATGCATTATGTTATATAAAACATTATTATATCTTTTTATATCATTTGAAGCCATATTTTTCTCTTTAATGACGGTACTATAAAATTGAATTCACAAAATTATTAAAAGAGATATAAAACTGTTATTTCTTCAAAAATACATACAATATTTTGAAACTTTCTAATTATGTTTGTTTATATCTTTTATACAAAATATAAAAGAATTCACGTTATAACAAACTCGAATGACGTGTATTGCAGATATTCATGTGAAACTGTATTTTTACAACATTTTTTCATTAATGTCAGTTTCTTTTATTTATGATTTTCATTTATCAAGGTGATATGCCAGTCGCATAAGTACATAAAAACATTCTATTGAAAACGTTTTCAAACGTACACATTTCTAAATTATTACTCGTTATTTAATGATCGAAAACATATCAAAATTCTCGAAGTTTATTTAACACTGAATACAAAATAATGCAATGATTTAAAAATTTGAAAGCTTTTTCAACATGACGCCCAAACTTTTGTATATAGCGTGGATCATTTCAATGGCGCGTTATCGCAGCTTTAAAGACCATTTCTCCGTTCGCAGTGACTTTTATGTAACAGCCGCGGGATTTATTCGCGCTATCCAGCCTGGTCCTTTCACCCATCGCTAGGCGAAAATCGCGACCACACTCGTCCAGCTAAAGGCTCGCCAGTGATATTAACCTATTTGGACGTGGTAATCGAGACAATTTATTGGCCACCAACGTTGTATCATTTTTACAGCAGTTTCATCCTCTTTGTGCAAGCGGATCAGCGCGCCTGTGTGGGTTTTAGGAATCAAAGTAGTAGCCAGGAGTAAGAGCGGGCGAAAGAAAATACTATGAATTATTTATACATTAACACCCCTCGCGACACTCAGAATCTGTGCATCAATGCTATTTTTAAAGCTTATTTTCTGAAATATATCGCCCTTTTTTCTTATGCATATGAAACACGTTGTATATTTGGTACGTCTAGGTAAATTACAAGAGGAAAAAACTTTTTTCAAATGAAAACAAGTAAAACAAGGTCAGGCTGAAAACAAAGTTATAGTAAATTATCGTAGTATTTTACAATAAATAAGACACTTATCAAGAAATATATTTCATAAAGTAATTATACGCCATCAAGTAAGCGTTAATCATGATTTGTTTGATTTTATTACATCGCGCAATGTCATTGAAAATTAGACCAAAAAGTTGCCTCAAACAACAATGATATCTAACAAATTTAACTCAACACGCCCGTTGAAGGAACGAGTGTTTTAGTTTTTGTGCAAGTACGCTCAACATGATGCTTTGAACGAGTAATTATAATTACGCTGAATCTTTTGTTTGAATTTTAAATTCATTTCAGTTCAGTTTTTGAATTTATCCTGCTACTGTTATTATTCACCCAGAGTTTCAAGGGATAATTTGATTAGATTTTTGAAATATCTTATTTTTGAAATTGAATGACAAATTAGAACTCGCAGTTATTTTAAGTTGTAGTCAAATCATTTGTTTTCTACATATAAATGATTGTTTTTAAGTAAACTAGACATACAAACTGAACATTATATTTCATACATAAATCGCATACAAGACATACGTGCGTATAAATCATCTACATAGATTTAATTTTTATTGAAAAACGCCACAACGGAATATGAAATTCCGTATAAAATACGGTGGATGTTCAAGTAGTGCGATCGATACTGCATTCGAAATCCGTATTTGAGTGAAACAGTAATTCAGTGTATCGCGTACGTATCGCGCGATTAACTCGCAACGTAGAACGCACATGAAGTCGGGCGTGGCTGAGCGATTAGTTAAATACCCGGATCGATCGGTCTTTTATTTGGTTCTATGGGATTGGTCCCGGTGTCGCGGAACCCAGTTCGCGACCTCTACCTATTTTCGTGTCGCGAGAAATTGGCATCTAGCCACGAGCGTCGCCATACGACCCACCGAGAACGCTTATCCCGCGTGTCTGCCAGCGCTGCGAAGACTCGGCCACATGCCGAGCAATTACATCAATTTCAAAATTATATATACATAGAACTGGAGCCGTGCATGTGACGTGTCTTTTATGGCCGAAGATTGAAAGTTTCGACGCGGTCTCGAGGCGGATAATCCGAAGAAACGGCAGGAAAAAAGCCAAACGAAATAAATAAAAACGAGAGGACAAAAGAAAAGGATTATGCTCCTCGGAAATTATTTCTGTTGTGCTGTCTCCTATTGAAAAAATCGGTCTTGGAATTGGATTTCGAATTTCCTCGTTCTCGAAAGACCGAGTGACATTTTTTTTGCTAAACAGCATGGTGGAGTAGAATGAAACGTACAAATCAAATAGAATGTTTAAGCTGTTCGACAAATTATTTTTTCAAAATAATTTGAATTATTTTCATTTTTAATAATTACAATTTTTATAAATCGACGTTACTTTTTTATACATATGTGGCTTTTATTGTTATATATATAGTATCGTTACAAAATTTACTTTGAGCAAAATTAATTTTTGAGTGAGCAAAAATAATTTGATTTTTTAATATTTAATTGAGTTTGTCCACATTTCAAATGTAATATATGAGTTCTGCTTAAAACAATGATAGTTGAATGTCATTAGTAAATTAATTAAAATATCATAAATTTCATTATTTGAATATAATTTGAACTACAATTTTCAGAATAATCCACACAAGTCTCTTAATTATTATAGGATATTTTGTTTATACATTTTTTTAAATGAAAATGAGTATATACTATTGTATATAGATATCAAATAAAATATTTCGTTAATGTCAGGCTTCTAAACAAAACATAAAACTATTCCAGATTATTTCTATATGTTATCAAAATACAATGTGCGCTTTTACCTGAGTTTCAAATTTCTTTAACATAGTTCTACTAAAATAGAAAAACATTAATACTTTCGAATTCGACAGAAAAATATTCTCGTTTGCGTATGATAAACTTGTTTTTTTATTTTTTTAATTAATTTGGCAGGATTCATCTAAAATAAATCACATGAAATCTATCTATATATTTATATTATATATTTATTATATACATTAGACTCATCTACAAAAACTGAATTTAGTTAATTAAATCTAGATTTTCAATTTAACTTCTGTATTATTATTGCGTCAACTTCATATATTAAATAAATTTCATTAAGTATTATAAAAATGCTTTTACATTTTTAAACGATTCAAGATGATATATAATTTATATTATTTTAGTCATACATTCTGATTTCATCCAGTAGATTTTTGCTACATTATGGATTGGTTTCGTGTTGGTTAATTACCAATTTCTAATCTTGCAAAAGTCTGGGCCAATTTTTTCCAGACTTTCTCAAAATATGGATTGGTCCGGCATAAGTATGGCAACAATTCATAGATTTATGCCAGACTCCTTCCAAACTAAATCACGGTCTAGAACTGAAACATTTATCAACTGAATGCCAGATATCAATGCCAGACTTTACCCAGACTTCATCTAGACACGATCCAGACGATTTTTTTATAATTTATTATAACACATCGATACCACTTTATGCCCTGAGAATAAAATACCGTCGAAAAATATGCCATTGGAGACGATAATAAATTGTTTAACCAGAAAAAATTGATGAGCTCATTATGTTTTTACGCAATAATGAATATCATGCGAGGAATTTGTTAATTGGTAAAATTTTTTAAAAAATTGAATTGAAATTTAATTTCTAGCATCAGCTTCTTAATTTGAGAATGCATAGAATTCTTCAATGCATTGTAAACAGCAGAATGTCATCAAGGTTAGAATTTCTTTTTTAAATCAGTTGTGGAATTTGTTGATAAAAATCAATCGAAAGGCGAAAAAAAGTACAGCATCATGCTATCAACTGATTCACAACAATAGGAGAACATAACTGAAACTAATATGTGGAATCAAACAAAGCACCAAATAAAATATCAGATTTAATTAAAATTTAGAAACAACGTTTTGATAATCAAAAAACAACAAGCGTATTCCCTTAAATTCTTAAAATTCCTTTAATTTTTAAAATACTACAAAATGTAATTTGAAAGAACATCAATGTCTGCTTATAATGCCATTACTATTCTAACTAACGTATTATATTTTGCATGAAAAATACACACATTTAAATTCAACAGTCTGATAAATTTAAATTAGTCAGTAAAAAAACTTAAGTGTTATTGTTCACATTACGAAACTATTTCTTTTCAATTTAACTAACCTGTAAAACATTACTTTTGGACGTTCACAATAATTTATGTGTAACTGACATATTCTGTATTTTTATCTTTAAAATAATTATCCTACACTGAAACAGAAAAATACCTTTTTTTTATTCAAGCTTTATTTTTGAATTCCTCTCCAAAAAGATTATAACTTTTCTTCTAACTTATATTAGACAATTTTATTATAGTAATATCTTTTTCATTTAAAATGAAGGAATTAATAATGCTATATAGTTCAACTTCTATAGAAGTTGTATCAGGACATTGTGTAAAACGTCCGCTCCGTCAGCCAATCAGGGGAATAATTGCTAGAGAGTTATGCACTAATTCCATTGAATCATGGATAGCCAAACGCACAAACCAATTGATGTCAGATGAAGACCCACTTGCACCACACTAAGTATCTGCAAGTGTTTTACAAGTGACCAAAAACAAGAATATCAGTTCCGCAAACTTGTATCGTATCATCATGAAGACATTAGAAATGTGAACAGATAACTAGGGTGGAATAGCGTTCAAAATAATTTCGGAAGTGTATTTTTTACATGTAAGCCACAACTATATATTACCAAAATCATTGATTCCGTATTTCTCAATCAATATCTGATTATTCAAACACTAATAACATATTCTATGATACAAAACAACATATAAATGGCAAGGGACAATAATGAATTATTCCAACATTTTTTTGAATTAATCACACTCCTAACAAAATTTTTAGTTGTGATTATTTTTAGCAAACGTTGATACTTTTTCTACTGATATACTCAAATTGCTAAATGCAGCTGAACATACTTCATCAAAATGTGCATAAATTTAGTGTCTGATTTTTCAATGGAATAGTAAACACGCAATTATATGTGATAATAAAAATATAATTTTTCGAAACGTTAAATTAACAACAGTTATCATGAATTAGTCCCAAAGTTGGAAATTACACGATTATTGAAATATTTTATACTATTATCATGAGTATGATCAATTTATTATTGACATATATTATCAAGTTGGTCCTTATTGTTACTAATAATGAAATGAGTGATTTCCAAATACAAGTCACTCTCCAGAAAATACCAATTCAACTTCATATAGAAAAGCTGATGAAGATAGTAAAGAAATCTGACATCGATGAGTTCATTGAAACAGCTATAAACAGCACTATAGTTTAAAGGTGGACAACATCGATGAGTCAACACGAATTGAAACGGACGAAGCAATCAAAGTTTCGGTGAAATGAGATAAAAATAAAACAAGGGATTGCTTCTCCTTAAGTTTGATTTTATATTTTTTCCACGACGTCTAATTTTGGTCAATTATTTGTTTTTAACTTGATTAGTCGCTTTAGTCGTTCGCCAATGTGGTCATGTATTTACAGTGACGAATTGGGTTACGGTCACTATCTTCTTGTAGTTTTTGTTGAGCTTGGCTAAAATAAATTAAGGACTTTTATAAACATGAGGAATGATAGAATTTACAAATAGTCATCTTTTCTGTTGTAATGATTTGAATGATAAACTTTAAAGATCAATGGTCATCATAACACTTAAGCGATTAGATGAAAAAAAGTATGAGGAAGATAAGTTCCAGTAAATTCATCGGATAGGGTAAATTTAATAGAAACAAGTAAGTTTGCAAATTTGTGTAGTCGAAGATAATTAAATGAAAAAGGTGTCTTGTGGTGAAGTTTAATACAAAAACCCTGATATCAAAGTAATATGATTTGTTACGTTACTAATAATTCTCGTGTCCTTTTTAATACGATACAAATTTGATCAAAGATTCAATATACCATGCAGATATGATTATTTAAATGTAGAATGAAATTCAAAATTTCATATAAAGATGTTTCGCATAAAGAATTGTTATATTATAAAAATAAATTTAACCCAATTAGATTGAATTCAGTAAAGTTCGCTTTACATTTTTATCCATGACATGTTTTATTTATCATTATTTTCTGCTTATAAAGTAAAAGCAAATAAGATAAAGCATCGGATTAATAGTATTTTTCTTTTTATCTGGGGCACACAAGCATTTGTGCTATAAAAAGTTTGTTTTTCTTACTCTCACAATTAAACTGTAATATATTTTTAGATTATAAGTTAAGATAATGATTTCATGATCATAAATTGAATATACACATTCTTACTTTCATTTAATTAGAAAGACTGCAATTTCCGACGTCCCCTTAAAATCGAAATTGCGACTTGCCTATCTCAGAAATTCTGCAAAAAAGAAATTTGTTTGGTAGTTGAGTACGAATATAACGGAAAACTAGTGTCAAGCTTTTCAGCGTTTCTAAAAGGTTCTAACAACTCTTGCACGATAGAATTACTGTGTAATTTTTGTCCCTCTGGAAAAATTCCAGGTCCAAATAGTGTTTAAAATATGTGCATGTTGTATTTGACTGTTACTTTTCATTAACCGATGCACAAAATTACGCTAAGAGAAGAGCATATTTTTTATGCGACATTTCTTTTAATGGAGTAAAACTAATTGCTGTTAACGAGTGTCAAAATTATTACAGTCAAGGTCAATTGAATAATGAAGGTTAAGAAACACACAAAAAAAGAATACGAATGAAATATTTTTAGATATAATATTACATTTACTGAATTATTTTTCAGAAAGAAAAATGTATAAAAAGTTTTTATAATGTGGAAGCTGATTCAACAAGTTTTTTCAGAGAAATTTAGTGACGGTTCTACTGTGATAAATTCTTATACATTAAAATCTACAAATGGTAGGAACATCTACCTCAGTTCTCCTTCAACTATTTTAACTTCTTCAGTAGAATTTCCATGTGTTTTGTGCCAAGCTGGAAATTTTCCAGGATCAGGTTCTGTACATATACATGTTCAATGTTTGAAGAATGTTCATGTAGTTTTCCATTGTTCATTTCCTCTTTCAAATGCTGAAAAAAGGTATAGCGAGAAGCGATTATGCTTTTCCTGCAAAAATGCGGGCGATGTACCTCAAAGTAATGGAATCGGAAAAATGGTAGATACAGAGAAAAGTCCACAGGATATAGAAGAAGACACTGAAAGGAAAGAAGACATCAAAAAGGACTACTATGAGAACCAAAGAAAATGATGCGTGGAAGAAAAACCAGCAAGGCCTCAGATGCAAAGTCCGTTATTGAACAATGAAAACAGATTATCGCAGAGTTACAAAATTTCTTGAATGACCTTAGTTATAAAGCTTTATGTTCCAAATTAGAATCTATACGAAAACTCTTTAAATATTGTGTAGCTCAGAAAATCATATTCGAATGAAATGTACATTTAAATAACGAGCAGGGCATATGTCACAACAATTTTTTTTTAATCAACTAATAATATACTATTAAATTGGATTCACATATAGATTCAATATAATACTATATGTGAATGTACTCAAACAGCGAACAAAGCATTACAGAATCAGAGATGAAAACAACTGTGTTATTTTTTATTATAACAGCTCTGTTTCTCACATAACGTCATCGACATTAAAGGATTATCTCAATTACACTGAACAAAGTATCTGTACTCTGCAGAATGTGAGATCAGCTCGACGAAGATCGTGAACATTACTATACCATATCATAAACTTAGAAGTGACTGTTTTGGTGAAAGTTTATTGAAAACGACAGTAATCAAGGAATCGAAATGTGTAAATGACTGCAATTGTCATGTTACAGTTGAAAACACGATAAAAACCGACCCATTTAAAATAGATAGATCCACAAAGAGCAATGATAGTTTCTTTTTCTACTAAATTCATGACATTTAAATATAATCAAGTTATATAAATATTTGTCTGCTTCGGGGAATAATGTGAAAAATCGCTCATTTTTATGGAAATACATTTCATTTAACCGAAGTAGTCAAACTCAAACTCCTGTTCTCAGCAAGGTCAATGGTACCTCAAGATATTTACAGGCTTGATATTCACCCTCGGTGTATTATACAGCAATATGTTTAACGAGTGAAGGTTGGATCGAATGTCGACGACTTGTTAAAATCAGAAATAAAAGTGAAGAGTAGAGTGAAAATACGTATAGGGGTGACTATTTATGCCGAAAATTTGAATTGTATTATGTATAAGAAAACCCCACTGAATATCTGTAACTTTGACGGACAAAAAGTTCAAATTACTTGACTTACATGTTGTGTAATCAAACAAATCTTGAACAGTTTTGCTTTTCTAATTATATTTGAAAATAAACAAATATGTTGTAATTAATTGGAAACTTGACAAAAAAGTATTGTATATGTTATTGTTATGAACGAATTCCTAGACAATCGAACACTTAGATACAATAATTTTGTATACACAAACACAATTAGATTACTTTTACTAACAAAACTAACGTACCGAATCTTTTTATTGAGTAAATCTGTGAACAGTATCCTCAAAACTATCGTTAAACTAAAAGACATTTTGAAGTCTTTTCACGAAAGGAAGAGGATATAGGTTTAAAGTTAGTTTTATGGATATTTTACAGTATTGCAAACACCAAAGCATTGGATCCTAATGTAAAGTTTTATATATATTTCAAATGGAACAATTTTGTATGTATATCGTACGTGCAGTAGAAAGTTATAATATTTGTATAACATAAAATAAATAAAAAGCTTGAAATTCAAATTTAAACAGTCAATATTTAATTTTCAATTATATATATATTATAAAATTTTTAGTTCCAATACTTTTAATGACTTTAAGAATGTCAAACATTTATTTACTACTTTTTAATTATATTTATATAGAGACGATAAAGTGATAATTATCAACAACTTTACTTGGATTTAGAATTAATATGAGATAAACTTGTTTATATTCATTATACTTTAGATTCGTTATATATACCAAGTGAATTTTCGCGAACAGAAGAAAATTCATCACTGTCATTGATAATAAAATTATAGTTCACTTTAAGAGTTTTTTCAGCTTAAAATGATTCGCCTCTCCCAATTCAACCAGTTGTATCAATAATATAGAAATAATCGAAAGAGTAATTTCAATTGTGAATTTCCCTGCAGGCGAACTTAGTTCCCGCTCTTTATCAATGCTACATAAAAGCTCATAAACTTTAATTTTCTCATCTCCTAAGAAGTAATACCAAATGATCTGAATTTTTTATTTGTTAATACTAATGGCTTTGTGAATATAGGATGAAATAGAAATTTTCATATTCCGTATATACTATGTAGAAATCTCGGCTTGGAAATGTGCAAGCGATTTCTCCTGTATTGCGATCGCTTATCACTGCTGCTGGTTGTCACAGCAATTAAAAACGTAATATCCATCATAATTTCTGCAGCAGTAGAGCAAACTGTAAGGTCAAAATTGCTCTTTATGTGTAATAATTTCACAAAATTGGGATAAATGATAAAATGAAATAATTGTGAAACTCTATTTATTCGTCAAAACGATATTGAACCTTTACAAACCGAGAACATTTAAGTTAGTGAAACAAAACAAGGATGAAATGAAAGATGAATTTAATGTACTTAAGCATAACCGTCGTTAATCCATCGCTTAATTCTGACAACATATTGTCAAAAGCAGCAAATATTAATGTTGGTCGTCCCAATTCCGGCGCGCTTAAAATAACAGAAATCCACAAATTCCTTTGCTACAGCGACGTATTTTCATCCTCGTTCATTAGTAACTCCCTGTCTTTTTTTTATTCCACTGTTTTTACATTTTTGAGTTTGTGTTACATTATCATCAAAGCTGACGGATTTTCATTAAAATTTCGAATCGGTTGTGCGTCAACTGAAATCATATTTCATTGCAAATTTCGTCTAGAAGAAAGACATATTAACGTATCTTAGAAATGATATTCGGCAAATACAAACGATGAATTGCTGTAATTTCGCAGCAACGGTGACAATTTTCGCGTCATGTCGAGACATTGAAAATATGATGTTTCGCGAGCGATTTGACGTTTTTTACATAATCTAACCTACCAATTTTCTTAGGTGGCAAAAATTAGGTCTTTTCACTTAGGTGCAAAATCGCGCGGCTCATCATAAATCAAGAAAAATGCAGGCCATAAAATACTCATGTAACACTTAGATCATGATTTGGAGTGAGGAATGTGCGCGCTCGTCGGCGCTTTGGGGACGTTCTATAATACGCTTGCCCTCGGGCACTTCTCAAGAAAGAGACCGAGGGGTGAATTTATACGGTATATCGCACCAAAGGGCTTAGATAGAAAGATGTCTCTGCTCGTCGCAGCCGAAGCTCCGCATTAATCCAACCAACCGGGTGTAATGTCGCGATGAGTCTCGCGAGTAGTTATGTCGTCCTACTAAAGACAAATGACTATTAATGATCGTCCTTATCGTTTGGTACCGGAGGTATAGTTGCGAAAAATTAGCAGTAATGCCAGTAAAAGATTTTAGACCTGGAAGTTGATTTGATTTTGAAAAATTGCTTCCTTCATGTTCTTACGCAAGCTAACTCCGGCTCTAATGAAATCGTTTTTAGTATCATTCCAACTTATTAAGTAAAAGTTTATATAAAACTCTCAAACAGAAAAAAATCATATTATCATTAATGCACTTATAATAAAATAGTCTTCATGTTATTGTATGTATGGGCACATGCTAAATATTTACTTAATTTAAACTATATGAAGTTTTGTAATTTAAACCTTATTTTGTTGGAAGTATAAAATTTTAGTAATTCTATAGTATATTATGCAACTTGTTGGAAAAGTTAGCGATTCTGAACGAGCGTGAGTTGTTACACAAGCGAAGCTAATGCGTCAAATAACGCGTGTGCGAATTGCTAATTTCTCACAAACTACACACTATTCTGTATTTACAAGTAACAGTTGAAATGGCATCTTTTCAAATGTCAAGGTCTAAAAATCCAAGACTCGAATTTGATGGTTTTAATTGTTTTCTAATTTTCCCACACATGTGGGTAAAAGCACACGGACTTCTCCCACGCAAAATAGTTGGAAAATATGTCACTTTAACTGTACGTGTAAAAAAAATCTTAAACTTTAATTAAATAATTAAAATT
>JABFQD010004725.1:0-11457 GCA_022817045.1 Psix sp. ZL-2020
TTTCTATTCACTTTTAAACTCAAAACAATTCATAGAAAAAGTTAAAATCATAAATCAAACCCTTACAATGATATTTGTGAATAAAAATGTAAAAATTGTATTTTAGTATTCATCATTGCATTATCAAAATTTGCACCATAAAAACGTTCAATTTGAAAGATTTATTTGATAAAACGAGTGAAAAAAGTAATCATTATTCATGAGAGTTAATTCACAGTTTATCTGGCCGAATCACCGGAAGTGAGAAAATCACGGCGATAGTACAGTTGTATCGCAAGTTATCCGTGAGCATTACGTAACTGAATGGCATTTGAATTTAGTGACAAGAAGGAAAGCCGTTTGGCGCGGTAGTTGTCTGGCTCTTTTTCCATGAATATTTTGTACGGAAAAGTTGGCGGCCATAGTTTTTAATAACGACGACGGTAGAAGTAGTGTAATCTAATTTCATTCACCCCCAGGGAACGTTTTCAACATAATGATATTATTTATATCACAAAGTACTATAACAATCACCATAAATTGTGCTTATCAAATCAGCGACCCTCCGTTCAGCGATTATGTTGATTCAGATATTATGTTCAAATTGTTTCAGATATCGTATTTTGTTTCAGATATCTAGCAGTTTTACGCTGTCTTTGTCTTCGCTATATCAGTAACTTCAACGTAACGTCGCAATCTCTTTTATACAACCCTTTTATTTCATTCTGATAATTTATGTCCAGCGTTACACTCGAGTCAAATAAAATTGTATTTTAATTACGCGAAAGAAGCAGTGCGCAACTTTCATTGTTTAGTCATGGGTGTAATTATTGAAATAAAAACCAATGAAAAACGAGCACTTATATGTAGAATTCACGTTGGCTCATCGGAGTGAAAATTGTTGGCGCTGAAGATAGTGGCGAAATCAAACTGTAACCCTTATTTCGTTATCAGTTGGCTGTTACAGCGCGGTGGACAAAAAATGATATACAATCTTGAAAAGAGAGCAAAACACGAAGTGAAATTGAATTTCCAGTGCAATCGGGGAGTAGGAAAATTAAATAAAAGGCATCAGCGGCGCGATGGAATCAAAGCGGACAAGAGAAATGAAATTAGACGCCAAAAGAATGCGTGCTGATCTGCGCAGCCCTTGCCCCGCCGGGAGTACCAGTCCCCTGCCGCGACTCCGATGGCCTCTCCGACAGTTATCAATTGTTTTTCAAGAGAAATAAACCGCCGATACACGCGCTGCAATTATTATCAGAGCGCTGCGCGGAACGCAGCGCGGAAAAAAGGCAAACAGCGATAGGACGCGCGAATATTTCCATTCTGAGCGTTATCGTGGCGCTAAAATGTCAAGCAGCGGATCTAAAAATATTCTTCGAGCAAACATTACCGAGATATCGAAGATAGAGTTGTTTATTTGGGACAAACTGCGTTCGATTATTTGGCTTAGATTCGCCGGAGACGAATGGCGAGCTCAAAAACGAGACTGACAAGAGCGATCGATGCCGAAGAGCGTTCGACCGCTTAGTTTATGGAATTGGAATGGAGTTATTTCGCAACGATAAAGCCCGCACGGCCGCAAGGGCAAAAAGGAGAAAGTAATTAAAAAGTAAACCTTTGACCTAAGGCCAAAATATTGACACACGGTATAACAAGCCGTGAAAGCATAAAATGGAATTTCGGACTCGCATGTTTACGACGCCAATTAGCATATTACCGAGAAGAGGCAGTTACGGATCGCTCTGACCGCGCCCGAGTTTAGTCGGTCGAGGTTGTGTGGCATCGTGGCCGAGCGAGATAAAAAGTCCTTTGTGATGCGAGCTCTGTGGAGTATTTCGTGGCATCGGGTTTCACGCTCGCTATCTCCAGGTGAGCTCGAAGAAAAGGACGTATCGGATGAACAAAAGAACGGACCGTTGGTTTCCGCGAACGCGCCACCGCGATAAGCGCAAATCAATTTGCCTGCGATAAATAATCAGCCACTTTCAATGAAACGAACCTGATTGGTCGATGAACCCGCGAGTTAGTAGTAATTGTATGAGCGTATCTGTATGTATTGATATGCAAATGTGTAATTAATAGGCAGATGAGGCTGAGGGAAAAACTGAGACGCGACACATTCCTCGGGCTGGAGATAACTCGCAGTGAGTCAAGAGGCGGCTTCCCCGAAGCGCCTAAACCAAGTCCATTCATCGGTTGGCGAATAAAAAAGCGTGGCTCTCGGCGCTCGCTAGAATTACGCAATGTTTGCATTTTGAGAGCAAGATGAGGAATGCGATATGACACGATGTTTTGGACTTGGTGCGGAATGTCGCGATTGAAGCCAGCAAATAATGTCTGTTATTTGTAATTGGATAGCGAACAATTAAGTATGCGAGTGATTTCGTTTCACGTCAGCCCGTATGCCACAACAGATGTGTGACCACTGTGCTTTTGTTTTTCTAAATCAGTCGCGCGAAAAATTCCTGCCTTTTGCAAGCCGACTGATTCACTCGCCACTGACTCATAATATACCAATCAATTTTGTTTCACAATTGCCATGTCTCGTAAATCAACACATTTCGTGTTGTTAACTTTGTTCTTTGAAGCTACTCGGATTGGAAAATTCTTTGTGCTAGATTTCTTTACTCTGCAATTGACAATTCAGATCGCCGGCTCAAAAGTAGCCGAAAATAATGAAGCTATTTGTGTCCATTTGTTCGAATGAAAATGACTTTTGTCTACAGAGCTTGGATCGTTAAGTCGTCAAGACACAAACAAGTAGATCAAGCAGATCAACTGGGATTGAGGCCTGTTTGCCCGTATGCGAACACGCCTGTTCGACCGTAGTTTTCTAATAAATGACATTTAAATGCAAAGTTTGTCATTTAGATTTGACCATTTGCAACCTTGCAGTGCAAAAATAAAAGCAAAGAAAAGCGCAGAACATATACAACGCGCTTAATGACACAACTAATCACAGCGAGCTAGTATCTTTGTTTTAGAAAAATGTGCATATTTGCATACGCGCGCGTGACTTGACATCTGCATTTCGGAGTGGAAAATTTATGAATAATATTTCAAATGGCTTTTCAAAGCGTCTGCCAAAATGCATCGAGCGATCAAATTGTTTGTCGAGCCTTTTTTTTCAGCCCGCGATATTTCGCGGCGTTATTTTTGATCGACTGCATGAAAAATTGCTATAATGAACCTGTAAATAAAAAAAGAATAAGAGCGAGTGAGAATAAGTGATGAGCTCCGAAAACACGAAGGGGCATAAAAAGAAGTCGGGAAGTAAGAAGTCGGTACGGCGGTACAGTGATTTGAGTGAGCTCAAATGGAATCTTTAAAGTTTATAACTCTGTAACCTGCGAGATAACCTCATATATCGTTACAGCGAGCACATAAGCTTAATGAGTGACAATAACGGATGCTATTATCATCGCAAGACAAATACCTCTATGAAGGCATTTTATCAATCTGAAACAAAATAAAAAAGCCGAGTTAAATGAAAAGATGCAGTCAAGTTATATAGCGCTGAGGCATAAAATTAAGATGGCAAAAAAATACATTTCTTTTTCGAAAACAAAAAACAACTTGTTCGAAGAAGCGTAGCGTTGCTGGGATGTTCGTGTAATGTCAATTATCGCGAGACTTTTTGGCAATTGAAAGGCGTTGCGTCCCAAGGGTTGCACGAAACCACGAATCGTCAAGAAGCTCGGCTTAATTGGCAGCATTACTTCGGCCAAATTACACGGCCGACGCGAAACAGAAAGAAGCCTCGGCTTTTGTTGCAAAAACGAATAATGATAAACAAAAAGCAAGCCGGAGGCTGACGTGCCTTTGCAATTGCCCCGCTCAACAATTTGCAACATGACCTCTGGTGTCGCGACCGAGAACCACATACCTACAACGCATACACGATATCACAATTGAATATTTTCACATCCAAACATTTTTTCGTTGCAATCAGTGGCCAATGTTTACATCGAGCGACCGCTTTTTTCAATGACGTCCTTCCAATAGCGAGGGAGGCAAATCAAAAGACATACAAACGTCGAAATTTGCAGATAAAACACTCGAGCATAAAACTGCGCACGTCGAGAAATGCACGTTTAGAAAATTCGTGGTCCAAAATGTTTCTCTGGGCCATTAATAATGCGCGAGGCGAGTGCCGGGGCAGGGGCAGGGGGAGGGGGAAGGAGAGAGACTGACGATCCGCGCGAAAACTTTCCAGTGGAAGATAATCGGAAATAATGAACGCAAGCGTTGTATGGAAAAACGACGATAATCGAGTATTTGTCTGGGCGAAATTGCGACTTTCTTTCCGCCTTGATTAACAGAACTTTTTTCCTGTTGGGCTTTGTTGTCTTAGTTTGACGCTATTTATAAACTTGTTTGCGCCGCGGAGCAACAATTTAGTTACAAATGGATGCGCGCGCACGGCCCAAGCTCACAGATGGTCGCGTGAATGCAGCGAAGGACCTCGAAGGTCTGAACCAAAGGCTTGCATTGTCACGAGTGCGCGCGCCCGAATCTACCGCGACGACATTTACGACGCCCGATTAATGACTGTTATTTCGCCGATGCCGGCTTTTATGTCGAGACGGAACATTGTCATCGAGAATTATAATGCCATCAATCGCACAATTATTTCTGTCAGCTATTCAGCGATCGTCAACTGCAGAATTCCTTGGCGAAAACATGTCTTTTGTTATCGTCATTTTGTTTCGAGGACACTTTTGTTTTTGATATCGAGCTGGACGAAAAAAGTTGGTTCTTTGATTTTCGCATCTCCAAGAACACGAATGTAATAATATTTTTAAATACACTTTCTTTGTTCGTGATTTCGTGACATTTCTTGGCTAGCCTTTTTCAGTTATTCAACTAAATAACTTGCAGCAGACATGCCGCTTAAAATCGACGGAGAAATGCAAAAGTTATTACACATTTTTATGCACATTCTGAGCTACTGAAAATTACTTCAAGATCAAGTTTATGATTTAGTATTTCAATGCATAATAAATTTGTTCTAAATGAAACTGTTAGAATTAAATAATACAAATTAAAATTATACTTTTAATATTGTAGTTATTGAATATTATAAATATTAAACTATAAAAAACGAATTTATTAAATGATATTAACATATTTACACTCAAAGACTAAATACTGTAAAAACATCAAACTTCCAAATTTCCTCCGCAAAGTAATGACATTAATATGATTCTTTGGATTTCTTAAATATAAACAACTTTAAATGTCATATTTTTGTATCGTTTCAAAAATTATATTGATCTATAAATTTGGTTGTAAAATTACAAAACTGCTTCATGATTCTGCTCTTGTAACACCATAAGAATTCTTCCAAGGTGAAATATTTTATAAAGCCGAAGGTCAAACCAGTTTTGGCAAAATCTTTGCTTCATCAAAAATCAAACGCCGAGTATCGATATTACGTCGGAAGTCATAAACATTGTTCCGCGCTTGTCAAATCTGCCACGACTAGACGTCATTTATTTGAACTGGTTGCAGTTATTGGCACAATGAAAGCCATTTGTCGTCTTGAAAATCTCCTCAACTGAGAAATTTCCATGCAAATGACGAAGTTTGCATACGAAAACGCGTCGGGCCGGCGCGTGAATGGACTTTGCTGAAGAACTGCGGCACATGGCAGCGAGAAGGAAAAGCTGTCAAAACTTCCTCGCTCGAGTATGTTTGCACTTCTGGTTTTTGGCTTCAACTACGTCCGGATAAGCAGTTTAAACAACGCGCCTTAAGAAGTTAATTCTCAACTTTGATTCTACCCTGAGACTTATAAATAGTCAGCGGTGCGAACTGCTCGCTCAGAAAAGCGCGAACTTATTAGTACTGTTTTGATTTGTCGCTGAGCTTTCGCAGCATTTGAACTGTAAAAATAAAGAGCCGTCGAGTGAAATGTTGTTTATAAATGTCAAATAAACAATCACTACAAGTTAAATTTAAGTTCAACTTGTAAATAACGAAAATCTTGTCATTCGGAAATCAAATAGACAAATGTCCATATAAGAAATACATATATATTTGTTTATTTAAAAACAGCAACAATGAATTAAATTTGAAATTAAAAATATGAATTAAAAAATTATTTGAAATGCACAGTCTCTTAATTAAAGCACTTAATATTTGTAGAGCAACTGCAATAAAGGTAAAATTGGTTGTTTTATGAAACAAGAGTTATATCATAACATAATTTTTTCTTTGCCGAGTTACGTGTAAATAACTCATCTATTTGATGGGGTGTTGAGCTAGGTTGGCACATCCAAGTGGGAAATGGCAGGACTTGTATGGGGTTGACGCGGTGGGAGTGGGGGGAAGGCACGGAGACACTCGTACGAGCGTTTGTATAGTATATGGAGGGTGTAGGAAACACGGGTGTGGTCCGATCAATACGAACATCCTATAGATCCAAATTGATGCGTTTTACGCACCGCGTGCATCGATTGAACATGAAACCGCACTCGCTGCGAGCCTTCATACCACGCTTCAAATCAATGTTCCACGTCCCAAAGGTTAACCCATAACTTGATCTTAATTCAGAAGCAATCAAAAGTCACACAAAAATCCATTAAAACCAATCCATTAGCAAAACCAACTAAAAGAGGGAATAAACAAGTTTGAGGTTAAGTCGTAGTATCTTTAACGGTATTAATTAATCAAATAAAGACGCGGCAATTTGAATCTGATAATTTTAGAGTGAATAGAATTCCGTGTAAATGGAGTATAAAAAGTAATGAATTTGATAAATATTTTGTAGAGGAAATTAAGTGTTATCAATTGATTATGATAGCGTCATTGGCCGGATATTAAATGCGTTAAATAAAAGAAAGTTTGTATGTATGGGCTTATTAGAAATTCGGTATCGTCTTTTGAATGTTAATATGCGCGTAGACTGGATATGAATGTGACGAGAGACCAGGCGGGCTTATAATAATTCGAGCGGACATTAACGTATTATGTCTTTCTATGAAGGTTATTTTCTCATCAATGTCAATAACTTTCATGCAACGTGAGTCACCCGACAAATGTTCTCGCGCCGGCGAGCGCGACGCCCGTTACCGACGAAAGTGAAATTCCACCCAAGATTTACTTTTTCCGGTCGAAACTTTTCTCCGCAGTTGTTATTCGCGTACGTGATTAATTGACACCGACGGATGTCAACGCCATCTGGATAGGACTTATGTGTATTTGACATGCTCTTCTTATTCAATTTATTTATTTTATTAATTTAAACAACAGACATTGTTTTATTATTTTGTTGATTAAATGTTTTGTACTTTGATTACTGACATGCAAGAAAGAGACGGATATACATTGAATGCAAACAAAAGTAGGATGTGAATAAACGATAAGTACAAGTTTCCAGAGCTCGCTTTATAATTCTGGAAATCACTTGCCGTGTGTTTATACCCATGAAATCCAATCACCAAACACAGGTAAATACGCTTATACGACACCTATCACGTGAAGGATAGTTTTGTTTGAATAAACACAAACTCCCAATTAAACAATGAGGTAAAAAATGCATACTTACTGTTTAGTCACATAAACCCTGAGAAATAGCTTTAAAAACATGAAAAAACTGGACTAAACAGAATGAAAATCGAGTTTCTAAAGTCCAAATGAGAGACGAATCAGAGCGAGAAGAATGCAAGATGCGCGACAGTGCGCCGCGCGAAACAATGAGTTTCCGCGCGCGACTCGGCTCTTTGGCTAATTAAGCCGGTGTTAATTCGATAACAGTGACTGCGTTTTCGTTTTCGAAGCGTCGTCATAAAAGTGAAATGCCGGCTTTTCCTTTCTTCACTTTTTACCAGTCATTTGCTTTCTTCAAATTAGGAAATGACGAACAAAGTTTTATTACGCTACTCTTACATTTATGGTGCGTCCCATAAAAGCGTAAACTTTTTTTTTCTCCTCCTCTATGTCAACGTTTTATGTAGCGATAAAATCATTGTACTAGTTTTCACAGCTTTATTTCTACTTTCTTCCATTTTTTCAGTTCTTTTTTGTTTTAATAATATTTGTCTTCGATCGAATTAGACAAATTATTCATTATTCATATTCGTGTGATAAAAAGATGATGGAATCAGTCTGGCCAGCCCGAAACAGAACTAAGCCAATTTCTCTAATTCTTCAAAATACAGCCCTTGATAAATTCCTTTTAGCGTCGAGCAGGCAATCTGACGGCGCTCGTGTTTCACTTTCCAGGTCTAGGCAACATGTTCGCCGCAGGCTTATTACAATGAGATATCGAAAATATTACAAATTCATCAAGGATAAAAAAGGAACCTTATAATTCATTTTAATCTCATGATTGTGATCTGAAATTCTTTCTGATTTATCAGTTTTGATTGCTTGTGTTTTATTCGGGATAAACACGTGAATGTCATTATGATGATATTTTAATTATCATGTAAAAAGTTCAGTTTACAAGTTTCTGAACAACTCTTTTTTCCTTTTTTGATTCGATTTTGTGTTTGCTTAGTTTATTAATAAGAATTTAGAATTGAAAAGAAGAAGTTTCGCCTTTGAATTATTAAAACATATTTTACAACAGTCTGTTGAGTTGTAGCGTTTTTATTCAAGTTTAAAATAAGTATTCTTTCTTATCTGTTGGAGCAGTTAATAAATAGTAAAACCATTCTCACAGTGTAGAAGAAGAAAAATCATAATTCTTGTTTCATTGTCTTTTCAAAATATAAAAAATATTTTTTTTGTAAACAAAACATAAGTCAGCGTGCCAAAAACGTATTGTAAACGTAAGTGCGATGCGAAGGGAAATATACAACATGAGCAAGTATTATTTCTTTTTGAGTATACATTTTTGTTTACTTCATATCAAAAATCATATTTCATAAGTAATAAGAAAACATGTAAGTTGAAATGTAGAGTGTGAGTGAGCTGCCTTGTAAATTTGTATCAACTTTCCAATAAATAAGTGAATGAAAACACGTACAGAGTATAAATAAGCCAGAGCAGATAATACAATGTTGGAGATCCAGTATAACATATTGAAGCCATTAATCAACTCAGAATCATGAAGTTTCCATCAACACATGTTTTCATAACGCATTGAACAAAAATGAGAGAAACGTGAACTAAAGAAAAATAAAGGACTAAATTTGTTAATAACCACGATAATTATTTTTGGAAAAACTATCAATGGTTCAAAATTGTAAAATAATATTTTTCACTAAATCTCATAATTATATTAAAAATAAATATTCAAATCATTTCAAACTTTATAAACTCAATATTAATTTAATGAAACTATAATACAAAAAAAACAGAAATCATTTGAAAAAGTGTAAAAGAATCGATAGAAAAAGAGCAGATATTAGAAGCCAATTTGTAATTCGTTTTAGAGAATCATTGAATGCCATGGAACCACATCACACATACAAAGACTCACGAACAAATAGGGGTTTATCTAGGATGAGAGTTAGGTTAGGCATTGTAACGCACAAAACATCGTTCGGCCTAACAAACAGACGCGTCTTCTCATTTCAAAAGTGAAACCAAAAGCAAGAAAAAATGAACAAACTAGACGCTCCAAATCTCTAAATTCAAACTTCTATCAAACCAAAGTTTAAATCTGAGAGAGAAAAGAAAAGGAATAAAAGCGACGCCAACACACAAGTATAGAATACATCGGAGGAAAGGACGAAAAGTGAAGAAGCATGGTCGGGAAAAGCGCGATTGAATGATGCGAATGAAAGAGAGAGAAAGATGAGTAGAAGAAAGAGTGAGAAGAGAATGTAAAAGAAAGAAAGGATGGAAGGGCGGGCGAGCGTGCTTACCATGCCTTGACGCGGATGAGGACCTCATTTTCGGCAGGCGTGGGCTCAGGCTTCCTGAGAGCCTTGACACTTTTGAGGCCGCCGAAGCCGGTGAGCACGATGGCCCGCATGTCCTTGGGCTCGGGCGTGGGCTTGTCGCCCTCGCCGTTTTCCTTCGGCTTCGCTTCGCCGTTCTCCTCGATCTTTTTCTCCTCTTCAACGTCCTCGTCCTTTTTGTTCTCGGGCGGGGCGTTCTCCTGCGCGATCTTCTTTTCGCCCTCCGCACTCGGACTCGTCTCGCTCTTATCTTCGGCCATTTTCTGTCCTCGTCTTAGCTTTCGATGTCCTTCGACTAAAACTCCGCTCCGTTAGTTAGCTCAAAACACGCGTTTATTCCGCCGATCGAAACGCAACTGCGACACCGTGACGCTTTTCGTCCGCCGACAGCCACGACCGGACAAACAGAAGAGGGGAAAAGGGAGACAGAGAGAGAGAGAAAGAGATCGACGGTGAGAAAAAGAGGGCTTATCCGTAGGGACGCGCTTTCGCACTTTAATCCACGCACGACGAAGGACAAAGTCGCTCTGCGCACTTTTGCGACAACGCCGGCGGCCGGCTCGTCCGTACGCTTCCTTTGAAAAACCGGCGACGCGACCGGTGATGCGCGCGCACGCCCGTTGCCTGGCAACCGCCGGCGCGCACGACCACTGTGCGCAGACCCTGGTGCCCGACGCCCGACGCACGTCGCCGCAATTTTTGACTGCTTCTTACTCTTTTTATTTTTTTATTCTTTTCTCTCCCACAGATTCTTTCCTATCTCTACGCTCTTATGCGCCGCGCCTCGACACCAGGTGGCGTTTCTGCACTCATTCAATCGTCTTTTCAACGATTATTTTCCCTTCTTTATAACTTCAATTATATTTTTAAGGAATAAAACGATAAATCATATATAAAAAACAACTAACTTATTTAAACTGATCTTTAAATGTATAAATTCCTTCAAATTTTAAGTATTGTTCATCGAAGTTATTCTAATTAAACCAGGAGTGGACATGCATACGTCTTATCGACCGACAAAAGTACTAGCAAGTTATTTTTTGTAGCTAAATAAGGACACTTAAGAATGCACCTCCACTTCCGGTACAGTTAAATTTTTTCAAGGAATTTATGTAGATTAACATGAATTTTTTTTGCTGTGAACTACATTGAAATGAAATTTAAAAAATGAAATAAAATATAACTGTTTCATTTCATTAAAACTGTTATATTTTTAACGGAATTGAAAACGTGGTAAAATTTTTAAGTAAATTATTTGTTTAAAGTATTTTCTTTGTTGGAACAAAAATATTCACGTTAAAACAGATCTAATATTAATATTCATAAATGAAATGAAATTTGAGCAATTGTTTAAACTCAGAGAATGTGTTTCATAAAATTGATTTCATACTTAAAAATATACTCAAACGGGTTTAAAAAGATTTGAACATTTTCAGATGCTCTGTTCGCATATTTTTATTTAGTAAACTAATTATATTGAATTTCACATTTCTCTGAATTAATATTTCTTTCTATTTTTAATTTGTTTGCAAACTAAACAAAAATACTAATTTCATAAATTAATTTAAATATTTTATTAATTAATTAATATATCAATCAAATGAAATGAAATAAT
>JABFQD010004726.1:0-11457 GCA_022817045.1 Psix sp. ZL-2020
AAAATTACGTATTATAATTCGAAATACATTCAGTAAATACTTCAAAATTTAATTATCAATATTGCTAGAAATGTTTGTATTTGCAGAGATTAAAAAATCGTAATTAACATGTTATTTTGCTAAAAATTATATATATCTGCTTCACTATTTTCAGTACTTAACATATTAATTTGATAAAAAAAAAAATTTGAATATAGTAGTATTAGTAGCTAATACTGTAGTATTACTTTGCTTTTAAAACTCCACATATATTATATACATAGAGATTAATCACTCAATCATAATAATTTATTAAAGAATTATATCAAATTAAATCTTTTTATCAACTCTGGGAATCATCTTAATATCAACAAATATGACAAAATAAACCACAAATGATTTTGTAATGAATTTTCTTTACTTTCTAATATAAAGTTATTTGTTTTTTATAGCAGTAATAATCAGACAATATGGCAACGCATTTTCACTTCTTCATTTTAAGGTTTAAAAGATTCTTAATAAAACAGGTTGTTATTTTTCTCAATCAGTTAAGTCTAATAACTCATAAATTTAGTATCGTTTTATATCAAAATTCATTGAAGAATCGATTGATGCTCTTCTTTTTTGTAAACTTCGTTGAATTTACTTTATATATTATAATTTCCATGAATAAGAGAAAAGCTCAATAAAGTAGAAATTACGTTTTTTTCTGAATATAGTGATTTTTTAAATTATTAATTATTACAGGTTTCTTAAGAAAATAAAATTTAACAATTCTACTATTCTATTCCTTAATTTGCAATACTTAAAATCATCAAATTTTGCTGCTTTAATCTGAAATATCCAAGGATCGTATAGCAAAAGCAAACATTTTTCAATCTATACGCAAATCTTTTATGTTTTTTTGTCTTCTACAATAAGATTAAAATATTTTTATGTGAATTATAAGACAGATTAATAAATAGGAGAGAATTTAAATAAACATTATTGAATAAATGCAAAAAACAATCAAGCGTCTCTTAAATACTACTAATATGATTGTAAATTAATGATAAAATTAAATAACTTGTGCTTGTCTCTTTAGTTGTATGCAAAAGATTTTAAACTGATGTAAAAAAATACAGATTATAATTTCTGTGATTTAACATTATCCAGCATTCCAGATTTGTTCGAAAATAACGAATTGTACTTCTTAAGTTTCTATAAATATTATTTAATTAAATCTATTACTGAATTTGATTAAAACAAACTATTCTTAATGTCTTGTAAATAAATACAAAATTAGGCGTATATATTTAAAGATAAAAAATACAGCGTGTAACTAGTGTTTTTATTTAAAATATTTGAATACATATTTAATAGTATATATTTTGTATCAATGGAAATTGAAGCTTAAACTCTATTTTTAAATAAATTTATTCTCCAGCCGAAGGCGAAAGTTGTGATTGTGAAAAACAGAGAATTTACGTTTATTTTCCATATTGCAAATGATATTTTATGTCACGAGGGAACCGATAGTGCAGTTCACAAACTATTCACTAGTGCTATAAACTCAGCTTTTACAATACTGTCTGGAGTAAATTTTTTTTGTTTTCTTTATTTCTTTTGTATATTATTTACACTGCTAAGCTTTTAACTTGTTCCATTATATTATTGTCTGAAATCGTATTTATTGAAAAATAATCTTGAAATAAAAATACTTACAAAAAAATTGTATAAAAAACAAGACTAATCAGAAGCAGAAAATATTGTACATATGTTGCAAATATGAGATATTCATTATATTTCGATATATAAGCACTGCATATATAAACATTCATACTATCTTCATATATCTGGAGATAAAAATACATCCATACGTGCGATATATAAAATGCATTAATATTTACAACTACATACGCACTATACGTATTGACTATTGACTTACGTTTTGAATCAAACACATACTTTTTGTAACTCATATGAGATATTCAACCCTAACTTAAAGTCCAGAAATAGTTTCTTATTATTATTTAGTATGCTATTTTTTAAATTAAAATTTAATTATTTTCTCGTCATTGTCAATACAATCGGTAAAATCTACATTTAAATTTTCGACACTACAACAATTTGTATAACTGACGTATTGAATCCGCAAATTTATCTCCATCGAAATATGGCTATTATTAAACCGTGTCGTGAAAGGTTAGCTTCAAATTATCATCAGCATTTCTTGAACAAAAGCATAGAGAAACGGTGGAGTTGTTTGAACAGCGTGGATTTGACAACACGATACTTGACATTGCTCGAATGAGATGCGCGTACATGATAAGATACTAGAGAAGTAACGAAAATACGTATAATTTGATGGTGGCAATTTCGTGTTTGTGTTTCGTCGTAATTCAGTTCTCTGAGGACACGGCGGGAACAAAAAGACTGGAAGAAAAGCCACTATGAGACGATTCAGCGACTGGCTGATATAGCTTCGAGTAGAATAGAAGCGAGCGTTCCGAAACCGAGAAATGTATTAGTATTCACAACAAGTGTTCGAGGCTGCCGCGAGGCTCGTAGCTTCGAGGAATCAAAATATAATTACACAAAGACGCTAACACGGAGACAGAATCGGGGGAGGAATAGACGGGTCTCATTAAAATTGGAGAGCTGTTTCGGAAGTACAAGTCTGTCAGTCAGCTGCAACTTGTTCTCGTGCAGGCGTGCAGTCATCTCCGTCGCTTGCTAATGATTCACCGAGGAAAAATTTCTGTACGCTTCGCCCGTGATTGCTGTCGGGGAAAAGACGCGAAGTTGGTTACAAAAACACGTGGTCCATATCATCGAAATTGTCCCGTCAAAAATTGATACTCCAAAAAGTTTCAGGTCATTACAGTCAATACCACTCTTTGAAAGCTGTTTCAACAAATTCACACTAGATTTAATAAGGTCAGATAGCAGGAATAATTGGACTTCATGTTGATCCAGCACAGCTTTTAGGAGACAACAGTTGCTTCATTATTTAACCGAGCCAAACATTCCGTCAGATCCATTTACTTTCTTTTAGTCGCGCGTCTTAATCGAGGAAAAATAATTCATCAAGCCACGACTTGGGAGCAGGGACCCTTTTATTGCTCTTATTGCTGGTGGTTTGCAGACACCATTGCTGATTATTGCGTAAGCAGGGAGCAGAGCTTGAAGTGAGCGCGCTCACGCCAGAACAGTCACGCGATGGTCGGCTATATAATCGAGTTCCTATTAGTATATCAGAAAGCAAACTTACGACGGTTGCAACGCCGGCGAAGCGCTTTCAGGAAGCTCGTCAGACACCCAGCCTGATGGACTTTTCCGTACGAATTCCGCCAATCGCATTAGAGTGAGCGGCAATTATCGGAACGAGTGTTCCAAATGTTCCTGAAATGATGAAATTGCATTTTTCATCCCCACTCCACTGACACTTTGGTTCCATTCGCTACTTTAAGTAAAGTTTTATGTATGATAATTGTATGCTCAATACATGTATACATCATTTACATCATATATATATAAATATATAGAACATACATATGTTATAAACATTATCTATATTAATGCTTTATGTATTTCATGTATGGTTGATTATAATACCATACATATTACGTACCATAAATGTATTCATAATTCCACCCCATGTGGAAACTCATTTGTGAATCTTTCAAATATATCCCATAAATTAAATTTATATGTATTATTTATTAAATCATATATAAAATTTTAACTAGGTAATTAATGATGTCACACCATCTATATGACAATTCTATGTCATACATTACCAAATATATTTAATATTTAAGCATAATAGTAATCATTATATCCTTTGACTATATATAGGTTAAAGTTTATCTTAACCATTTATTTCAATTAGAAAATTAAGTTAAGCCCTTTTTCGTTTTATGCAATAATGGAATTTTATAAATAGATTATTATTAATTATATTTTTATTTGTATATTAAATGGTATGAGACAATAAAGAAATAAAATGTGCTTCATCTAAAGAAAAATACATTACTAGTTTTTAATTTATAGCATAAACTTAAAACTTTCCTAGTAATTTGTGGTTAATTATAAATAATGTTTCTGTAACGTATATCATGTCTAGAAAATGTAAGATGTTTGTGGTATATGACTTGCCTATGGTAGTTTCGACAGACAGACAAAGAGAGCAGACTAATGTTTTAGTAAGTAAATAAAAAAACACTAAATATGCGGTTTACCTTATAGGTACCAAATTAAAGTAAGATATAGAATCGACTGGATAATAAGAAATTCACTTTCGTCTTATTCTCGCAAATTTTAATTCTTATAATGTTTACAATAAATTAAAAATTCAATCTGGAAAATTTAAATTATATTGATACAAATAAGGATTATATTCTTCAAGTATTTAATTTCACGGAAATTGTAAATTATAAATTCGATCATTTTAAATTTTGTCGACAAAATCAATGAAAAATCATCAAAAGTATAGTCTAATGAAAGCAAATATTTTTGTTGCTGTAAAAATATAATTTTTTCTTCTGACGAGCCACATTTTTATTATAGTTCGAACTTATAAAATGATAAATATATTATATTTGCTGTGAAATTTTGACTAGTTGAAAAATTAAAGAAAAAAAACCAAAAGGTAATTTTTATTTTTTTCTTAAGACAATTAACGTTTTTGTATTCTGTGTTACTTGATTTTCAATTTTGATTTCATTTTTATTTTAATAAAATTTTCAATTGCACAATAAAAGTTTAATTCTTTGAAGATGGAATATTTTCTATGCGGAATTAATTGAGTATATTTGAGATGATAATTATATGATATGTCTATGACAATTATATTAAATAACGTTAATAATAGTGATTATTTCTGAAATGTTCGACGATTTTATGATAATGTTATATATCTTATAGATTAAAATATAAAGAATATATATACACGTATATAAATATATATATGGTAGTTTTTAAGTCGTTATAATAAAAAGTGCAGTTAAACATGACTTACTACTTAAAATCAGAATACAAAACATTTGACGTGTTATATTTGATCCAAATATGTCATGTCCCAATTATAGGCTCAAAAATTATTTTCAACATTGACCTAAATTGTTCTACCGACCAACCATTATACGCGCATTTGTCAAAAATTGGTCCGGTCTGCTTAGTTCCATTCAGCTCAGTTCAGTTCTTTGTACTCAGTGAATTTAATCTTCGAATTGATGTCATCGGTCCAAATTATTCAGTCAATCGCTGGCTTTATATTCTAAGTATTCATTATTTGTATTTTGTATCTGTAGTACGTAAATACAAATGTCATATTTTCAATAAAAACTGTTGACAATATATTATTACAAAATTATCAGAAGTTTCATTTATGCAAAATTGGTCGGGAAAATTTAGTGGAAAAATGTATGTATATATAAAATAGGCCATACAAATGATATTTACGACCGTATCTATTAGCCATTAATGACTCTATACATAGGTCATTAATGGATTTTGTATTTGTGTATCCAACTGTTTTTCTATTCAGTTCAAAACGATCTAAAAATTGAATTATGGCTCAACTGTGGCACAACGTCATTTGCCGATAATCCATTTATTCCCAGAAGCCAATGAAAAACCGATGTTATTTCGATGTTCAGCTAACCAGCTCCGCCAATACCATTTCGAGCTTGATGCGATCGTTAACGTCGGCAGACGGTCAGAATTTTTGCATGGATATTTGTCATGCGGCAGTGCGGAGGAAAGAAAGAATGGGGAAAAAGGCGCGCGCGAACGTAGCTCACGTCATTACAATGCCATCTCTTTTTTGATGCGAGGGTAATCCGTCTGTCTGCGGCGCGTATGTCCGTCGGTTATTTCATTTTTTCGCAACAAACCTTTTGTTCCATCTACCGTGTTCATCATATCGATTAGACGTTCGAGTCGTTCTTCCTCGGACGACGGAGTCGCGCGCCGTCGATTGATTAACATCACACAACGCCTTGTTCGCCGATGTGATCGTCCCTTAATGCCGGGGACGTTTAATTGCCACGTTGCAATAAAAAGCGCCGAGTATAGAATGCCGAAATAACAGCGTCATTACGAGTCTCATGTGACGCAGGTTTCATTATATTCAGGTAAAAAGTAATATTTGCCCCATATTACTTTTTATATACACAAGCCATATATGTATGCTATTAATGAGCCTACATACACTGTTTTATTTTAGTACTAATTTAAATTATATTTCGATGTATATGATAATAAGGGATGATCTAATAATCTGTTGTCATGTTTTTATATCATGTGTAGATCATAAATACTTTTACATATATTTTTGTATGTCATATTTTATATAAAAAGAAACACATGTGCTCTATGTGTTATTTTGTATATACTAATGAAAAAATTGGACCAAAGTTAAAATTTGTTAGCCTATAGAATAGTGTATGTCCATATAATATAATTTAATCTAAAAAATGATCTTTGTATTTCTTTTGAAATAATAGAATATATTCTAGAGTTACTTAAATTCATGCATTCCTGTCTAGTTCGTTTACTAGGCGTTAATTATTCAAATTTTCTCAAACACAAAATAACAGATACAATAATTGAATATAATTTCCAATATCAGAATCTGACAAACTTAGATTACTAGATATACGAAATATCAGCGCAAAACCGTCAGAGTTCTTCACTCACTTATATAAAATGCCTATTGTACCTAAAATTTAACATGATTTTGATCTTATAATAAAACTTTCAACTCGTGTGAAAACATCATTTTTATTTAATTCTCTTTTCATACATCTCAGTTATGGTCCATACCTATAACCGATTTTTTATAATAATATGTTGAATATTTTGAAATATCTATATATTTTCGTATAAATAAGTATTAAACACAATAAAATATATATGTTACATACGTGGTTAATTAAATATACACGTAACATATATGCTATCTTAAACGTCTTTACAAATGTTGTATAAGTGTGTAACATTTGATCATGTATCATATGTCGACATATATGCTACAAGTAAAATAAAACTTATGTAATACACTTATGTCCCACATAAGTACATATATAACTAAATGTTTATTTTATAAAGTAGATCTATATACGCTACCTTACATACTACATATATTGTGTATAAACAAATTTTTGTTCGAAAGTACTTATTACATATATATATACAACATATATGTGACGTACATAATCCTTTCACCAGGGTATTGTTAATTTTTGCTGAGAACCTATTTCTCATAAATAAAAATTGAAAATGCTTTTTTTAAATTATTGCAACAATTGTGCAAGAACGTTAGATGAAAAATGAGGGCATGAAACTCGTGATTTTTGACTCTTTACTATACATTTGGTTTAAATCTTTAAAATATGCAATTTCATTCTAAAATCTTCTTTTCGAGTATCTTAATTGTTCCACTTGTCACAAAAAGGTCATCCCTTGAAATTCCGCGATCCCCATTAGGGTTGTATCGGTGTTCCTTGGAAAATAAATGTAGTCTCTCTAATCAGAGAATGGTCCTGTGCATTTTAAGTCACGTATTTCAAAAGAGCCCTGCGTCGTTGGTTGGCTACACGCGTTATTCGATTATCCTGACTACACAAAGTGCTTTTGTGTGATACACCACACAGTCGATCGTATTTCCAGCGACGCTTTTCATTAACCGGATAATCTAGCAGAGGAACGGGTTTTCTTTGGCCTTACAAATGCCCTGTTAATTTCTTGCCTCTTCGTCGCGGCGTGTTATTGAGATCGAACGATATTCCGTGCGAAATTGAAATGAAATAAAATTAGACGAGAATTAAAGTTCGTGATAGCGCAGGGTGGAGGAATCCAGTCGGAAAAATTCGAACGGCGGGGATAAATGATGGTAAGACGCGTCTTCGGCGACGCGCGTCAGCAGCTGAAATTAAGTTCAGGGAAAGATTTGGCAAAAAGGTGGAAGACCGGTGAAATGCACAAACGCGCTCGTTGATGACGCGGGGGAGCGGGGCCCCTCGTCTCACTTTGTAAGGAAAAGATGCACGGGAGACTACTGCTCCAGAGCGAGGGTGCCGCTGCCTCGGGCTTCATTATTCAGGGCTATTGATTTCCATCCACCTCCTCTTGGCCGACACGGAGCACCAACACCGACAACCAACAAGAGGAAAAAAGCTCGAGGAGGAAGACGGAGCGAGAGCAACGAGGATGCATATCGTACGCTCGTCCTCGTCGTTCGTCCGCGTATCAACCTACATTTCGCGGAGGGAAAGTCCGCGAAATTGACGCGATATTGACAGACGCCAGGCAATCCAACGACGCTACCCTTTGTTTCTGAGGATTGATTGGTTTGGGACTAACCGCTGCGTCCCGTTTTTCCGATGCGCCGGAGTCGGAGAGCTCCACGATGGATGGCGAGTGATGGGGTTTTAACGAATTTCATCCGGGCTACGATTTTTCGCCAATGCTTTTGTCCGCGCTTTTTGTTCGACGGCATAATTGAAATCGTTGAGATAAGTAGCGCTCCAGGCCAACGTATCAGGCGGACATTTTTTCCGATCTACCATCTACTTTTTGCTTGAAGCATCGATCTGTTATAGTAATGTTTCGGGAGTGAAGGAAATGGATTGATGATTTGAGTTGGATTGCCGATTGCTATTGCTTCTTACAGACAGAGATACACGTCAGTTCTTTGTCTTGAAACCCTGCATTATCCAGTTTTGGACGAATCGTTTTTGTAAGAGAAGCTAAATGAAGAAAATGCTGACGCTAAAGATTTACGAAAGTTTTATTCAAGTTTTGCAAATGCGTATTTTTCAGCGACGTTTCTTTTTAGGTGTAGGTATTTCCGTTATTCAATAGGAAATTACAGTACTTGTTAGGCTATATGTTTAAGCTTGATGTTATGTTTGTTAAAAAGCTAATTAAAGGTATTGTTGAAGAGGTTAATTAAATTTGTTGGATTGTAAATTTTTTTTGTAATTTCTATTTCTATCCTAATGCTAAATTTCTCTTACTGAAATTTTACATCCATCATATTTAACACTCTACACTGGTGATTTTCTGCAGTGTGATGTATATGATGAACAAAATACAAGCTACTACAGTAGAAACAATAACTTTCGGCGTTGAAGGTGATTTAGAGTTTCAAATTATCTTGGGGGAAAAACAGGTTCGTCTTGATATAATAATGTCAGGATTTTGAAAAAGTTTATTTCAAAACAATTTGTTTAGTTTCAAGTAATTTTACTTTTTATATTAAAGAACAAAAAACTGCAACTGGATTTATTAACTCATTAAACATATAATAAATTAATTGTAATCTTTAAATTATAAAATAATGTAGTGGAAATACATTATATTTGTTAACAGTTTTTCATTAATGATTGTTTAATATATCTAAATATTGTTGTTAATTTGTTTTCAACTACTAACTCTTAGCTTATCTATTCAGCATCCCAATTTTGCGGTTCATAAACTTTAAAATCATAGTCAGCAATAGAGTTTCCATGATGATAACCACACGTTTTTTTGAAGATAACCACTACATATATAGGTTAGGTTGTCATATCAAAACTTCGATAACGCATTTATGATTTATTACATATAAAGAATTTTGTAAAGGCTATATGTAGTTCTGCATAAACTTCTTATTACCCCCCTTAAAAGTCAGTTAACAATCCCTTCCTCAAAAATATACTTGACACTTGATATTAATTGAGAAGTTGTACAAATCACATATTTTGTAACACGTCTAAAAGTGTTTGACACGCAGAATTTTCAGAAAATAAACTTTATTTTGTTTAACACATCAGCCGTGTTCGCGCGATAGCTATACAATTCTTTTTCTGGGAGTTTTGAAAACGAACTTTTCCTGCTTCATCGGCATCGCAATATTACCCGAACAAGTTTCGCGACTCCTTGATATATACTTTGCCTATTCCTGACAACAAAGTGAAGGACAAAGCAGGTTGCTTCATCTCACTCATTCGGCAGCGGAACCGAACTTCAGACTTTTCTCAGATTTCAGCGATTTTTCGATTCTCTCGCGGCGAAGTCTCGCCTGAGTGGCTGAGCGGATTCAAACTTGACCAAAAACTTTTCCATCCCGGAGACGCTCCAGAAAGGTGTTCGACATCCATTTGGACTTCAATTTGAATGTGCCTCATAGGGTGTCAATTTTGGACAGGTTTTAACTATTAAGGACTTACAATGCAAAATTTTGGCCGAAAAAACACTCGAACGCAACGACGTTATGGCGAAAAATTGATTATCGTGAGCGGATAAAACGTTGTCGGAAAAAGTCGAGCTGCAAGAGCGAATAATGATATCGGCAACAGTTTCGTCGCGACGAGTGACCCAGTTCCTAGCTGATAAATTAAATATCAACTTAATTGCGATGCGAAGACGCTCGGGATCAATAAGTTTCGTGTAAACTGGGTGACATTTTTCGCGAGTCATGAGATGCAAATTTGCTCGTAAGAGATTGCTTTTCGACTCAAGTGATTTCAGATTTTAGACGGAAAATTTGTGCAATTTCATCAGCACATTTTCAAACGGAATTTCGCCGCACAAAAATTCGATATTCAAGTGATTCGTGGGGGAATGAAAGAAAGATTTCGCCTGTCGGATATGATTACGCATGTCAGAGATGCAATCTTTTGTCTGTTGTAATGGTACGAGACAGCACTGATAGCGTGATGATAATCGCGAAAGATAAGTGAGCGATCCTATAGTCAACAAGTGATATTCATTAACATCGCGTGAAGCAAAACAACAAAGAGCTATTAGCATCGATCTGCGAACAAGACCTTCGCGTTTCAGACCGAGACAAATGCTTAAGGACAGTGAGAATAAGTTATACTCCTTGCGATAAAATGGTAACTCTTTATAAGCGCGACAAAGATATTAGGTTACTTTTGTTTGTGACTCTATCGTGACGCTTGAATACTTGTTCCAGATAAGTTTATCGTTGCGCATAAAGACGCGACAAATTTCGCTACAAAATACACATCCGGAAGTAGTTTGTAAGTTTGCAACTAAGCTTTCGAGCAGCTCTTGTAATTTTATCGGTTTTCTACTTCAAATTTAGAGAAACAATTTTTCGGCAAATCGTTACTACGATTATAGCGTTAAATAACGTTGGAAAAAGGTCACGGTAAACAATCGATGGAATCGTTCGATTATATTATAAACGGAAATAACAATGATTTAATTTATTACTGTGTATTGATTCTCAATTAAGATTTTCTTATCTTGATACAGTAGTATCAGAATAATCTTCTTTAACAAGAAGTTATGTTTCTATATTCTGAATTTTTAAATTTTACTCATTCGTTAACTGCATGTAAACTCCTTTTTAATATTCAACTAGTAGACATGATTTTGTAATGGGCTATTTGAAAATTTTAGAGACGTATGAAATTCAAAATATATGATGTAGATGTATAAGTTGAAATTGATATGAGTGAGTATATTGTGTTGATATAT
>JABFQD010004727.1:0-11456 GCA_022817045.1 Psix sp. ZL-2020
GGGAAGTCTAACTAAGCAGAGCCTGAACTCGCTGAGCTCCAGTTTAGGCTTAGAGCACTCGCAATGGAAGTAAGAAAGATAACAAGCCTCGACAAACTCCGCCCCAATTCGTCTCTTTCCTCCGTTATTGCCGCCTGTTGCAAAAGCAAGGTTTCAAACGCTTCAATCTCGGCCCCTATTTTCCTAAAATTCGGAAAAGGAGTTTCATTTTTCTTTTCACTTTCAAGTTATATAAATAGTAAAATCTAGTGGCTCTTGAATTAAGTTCTCGATTGCATGTTAGCCCCATCCTTTCCATTTTAGTATTTCACTCTCAATTTCTTATAACGTGTCAAATGTCACGTTACAAGATACGATAAGTTTCAACGGTAATTTTATGTAAAATTTTTGCGAGCTGTTGACGTAAAAAATCATATGATATCAGATCAGAATTACTAGGACCCTTTGCAAGAGTTTTGATATGATCACTCGTATAATTTGAATTGAAGAAGAAATAAATTGAAAAATAAGATTTAAAAAAATTTTAAATAGTAATTGGATTAGAAAAGGTTGATTTAAATAGCTCATTAATCTAGGTATACACGAAGAATCACTGAATGTATTATCATATATAATCGTAATATTCGATAATCGTATTATCGTAATATTAATATAATATTCGTTATAAAACTTATATAATGTATATAAATCGTATATAAAATGGATTATAACATATAGATATACAGTTTGATTTTTTTATCTTGAGTCAACTCAATATCTTGAAAACTAAGCATTGTATCAAAAAATGTTTTCGATAAAATTTGTTTATTTCAGAGGGGTCTATTGGATAATACCAATCCCAACCTGTCACCTCCACCCCCTGGGGGTGGGGGTGTGGCAACTTGCGAATTTCAAATGGAAACCCCTATTTTTTATAGTGGATTCAAATTTTTCAGATTAAAAATACGTAGATTTTGTTTAAAACATTTTGTTTTGTTTTTCAGTAGATGGCGCTGTAATCTTAAGAGTCTTATCAATATTGATAAGAGTGAGGACCCCTCAACTTCTCATGGAGAACAGGGGGGGGGGGGATTTAAAATTTAAGTCGAACAAATTTAAAATTGTTATAACATCGTTAATAACATTCGAAAGTGAATTAAATAGGTCTAAAAAGGGACAACTTATCAAAAATCTTGTTGCTGAATATTTAGTCCCCTTGCCTCTCATCAACAGGGTGTTTGATTAAGGTGAGTCCCTTTGCTTCTCACTGTCGGGGTGCTTTGATTGATCATTTTAACAAGTGCCCAAAAACTTGGCCACCCACTTCAATGCATTTATTTATTCGCACTGTGAAAAATTGAACTCAACTACGAAGTTTTTCGGGTGGAATCTTACGACATGCAGCGGTGATTCGTTCAATCATGTTCTTACGTGTTGTTGGCTGTTCATCATGAATTTCACCTTTGAAGTGACCCCACAAATAAAAATCGGGGGAAGTAAGATCTGGGGATCTGACAGGCCAAGCTACTGTACCAACTCTTCCAATCTAACAGCGGGAGTACACGCGTTTTAATACTTCTCGTACATCTCGTTACTAATGAGTTCGTCAACCATCATGTTAAAACTATATTGTTAGGCGGAAACAACGTTGGCAAAAAGGTCTGCAAGCAATAACGGAAGTTCTTTCTCCAAGAAGTTTAGATCTTTTTCACCATTCAAATTGCCATCGATGAAATACGGACCAATGAGTTTGTCGCCAATTATGCCACGCCAAACATACACGTTTCAAGGGCGCTGATGTTCAATTTGGCGTAACCAATGGGAGTTTTCGGTACTCCAATAATGCATATTATATCGATTGATTGCACCGTGACTCATAAAAGTTGACTCATCAGAAAACAATACTCTCAATAAGAATTGAAGATCATTTTGTATTTGCAAAAGCGCCCATTGACAAAACGTCATTCGATTCTTAAAATCTGTTGAAAGAAGCTCTTGAAACAAAGAAACATGAAATGGATGATATTTATTGGTATTCACTATGTTCCAAACATTAGTCTGACTAATTCCTGCACCATGATTTATTTGTTGAGTACTGATGTAGGGATTATGGGCAACTGCAGCTAGTACTGCGATTTCATTCTGTTCTGCAGCAACTGTTCTTCGGCGGTTTCTTTTTTTTTGACTGAACACTTCCCTCGGTAGAGAACTGTTAAACGACCTGATAAAATGAAGCGCGTGATCGTACTCTGTCTGGAAAAAGTTGAGCATAAAGAGTGACAACATCATCAAGATTCCTGCCACTTTCTCCATAAATTAATACCATTACAATTTTCTCTTGCGACGTTATAGCCGCCATCGTAACCAGTATAGAATTCGATAAAAATTACTAAGAAGTAAAGGAACCTGGCTTTCAATCGATGATGCGCGTCGATTGAAAGTAAACCAAAACGTGAGGTAACCTAGTTCAAGAAGTCAAGGACGGTGCGAGGCGAATGAAAGCGGACTAAAAACTAAAACAAATGATTTGCTTCCAATCGTTGCAGACCACGAACGGACCGATGTGCATCCAATGGAATCAGGCAATAAGCTAAGAGCCAAAGTGCTCGCAATAGAAGCAGAACAAGGAGTGAAGATTCGCAATTTAAAAGTATGGTTCTTTATTTAAAAATATACTATCATGATATCATACGATGTCATTAGTAACTGAGAATAAGTGCAAGATATCCGTTTTATATATTCACAAAAAAATTCGACCTCTGACCCCTCTGATTACCAATTAATATCTCTCCTATCTGTCATAAATTAGTAAAAAACAAGTAATATTTTGTTTGACTCATTCTCTTAATGCTTTAACGATGTTTTTAATAGTGTTTCCAAATATTATCTTAATATGAAAAAAGAAAAATGTATATTTTAGATTTTTTTTCATATATTTATAGTTCTTTTAACTTCCGTGGCAGATCACACACTAATAGTGATCATCAAGAGTTATTATCGCAATCTATTGTACATTTATGGCATTTTGAATCGTAATCTGAATTTACAATTTAATGTAAATTGATAAAAATCAGAATTAAATAGCAAAATTATATTGTTTACATTCAAATTCTTAAATTATTCCAATAGAAAAAATAATATTTTAAAAACAGATAAATATCAATTACAGAAAATATTTAAAATTTTTGAAATGAAACATGAATTGAAAATCGTGATATATAACATGGAGTTCAGTAACATATTTCGAAATAAAAGAAATTACTCTCAGACGATAAGAAAGAAGGTGGCACTGAAATTTATGTTATGTTCTCCATTGACAGAGCAGAAAAAATAAACTAAAAAATAAGACTTATGACCCCATTTTAATTCTAATATATTTTGCTTGCATCTTATTCAGAAGCTAGGGGGTGCCCGAAATACTCTCACTGATTTTTTAATCTTCCTCTTCCTTCCTTATTTCAGTCACAGCATTCCACAATGCTGCCGCAGTCAAAAAATTGTTTGTCGGTTCTGCTGAGTTCCTAGGTTTACGTTGATCTTTATTTATCAAACATAAAAAATTGGAACTCCATAAAATGATCACTCATAGAATTAGCTCATCTATATGATAATACTATCAATAATGGTGATAATTCTAATAATTTTTAATGTATTTATCCTCGTTTATCTATATATTTCTGACAAAAAATAATCGAATTTTTTTTTCAAAACAGAATATATTAACAGTATGTTGGGCAACCAACATGCTTAGTTTTTCAGATTAAGATAAAACAATTTTATTCTAAAGCAGTTAACAGAAAAGTGGACATAGATGGCGTCATTTTACCATTAAATATATCACAAGATACATCACTTTTAAAATCTAAATAATCACCGAAATCGATTGCAAAGACAACAGTTATAAAATAAATTGCGAAATGCAAATTAGAGAGTAAAATTTTAAGTAATTAGAATTTTTATGAAGCTACCCTTAAAAATTTCAATACCCTCAACAGCATCATATTACAAACCAAAAATAAAGTCCGATATTTTATCATACATGAATATTTATTAAGATCTTGTTTTCCAATCCATCATCAAAGAATGCTCATATAAATTAAACCAAACTATAGTGCAAACATGAAGAAATCTCTCACGAATGGTTGTGACAGTAATAATTCTTTTAATAAATGAACTATCTCAGCGCAATAGTAATAATGATAATAATATTAAACATTATAGGAATAAAAATGTGTTGAAAAAAAAGATTTTAATTACGATCATAAGAATGATGACAGATATAAATAATATTGAAGAAATCTGTGAACCTTCATAGACCGTAAATCAATATCATTTTTAAGTTGCTTCGATAGAGCGGTAATAATCCTAATATTTATTGTAGTATAAAATTAATACACTCCTCAAAAAATATTAATAATAAGGAAAATAATATGATCAATATATTATTATTATTATTATTTCATTTAAACGGGAATCATCCTTTAAACAGAGTAATTAATTCCACAAAGTCAAGTTCATCCAATCAAGTAAATTAACAAATCAATACAATTACAAGAGCTGATCAATTGACGTAGTGAAGAAGTCTTTATTAGTGTTTGATGTATTTGCAATCGACAGAATACGACAATAGGTATTATTTTGTTCACGATTTGTTCTGAAGGGCGAGAGGTAAAATAAATAATTATTCCCAGTATTAAGACGAATGGTACGAAACGGGTTATATTGCAAAATAAGTGGATAGTATGTGGTTTTAAAGGATTACATATAGAAAAATAATATCTATAATTTTCGTACGGGCCTTCAATGTTTCCAACTGTGTGTAATCAAGAATGAAATGATAATCATGGTTATCATAACAAATGGGGTGATCTGATAAATAAAACAAAAATTGAAGTACTGTATGCAGAACAGATTCAATGGCCGCAACCGACGATTAAGAGCTAGGACTCCATACCATAGTGCCATATTCTAAAATTCGACGCAACAGAGTTTTATATAATATGAAATATGACCTAACTGACTTAAATAGTTTATAATGTCGCATAGAGTAAGGCCATTTCTTTCAAGATTTAATTACATATATGTGGCCTAAAAGATAATCCTTTCAGCCGATTAATCTTCTGAAGATATTTATTATAAATTATATATTATATTATAAATATTTATAATTAATTATAATCAATAATATTAAGTTAACGCCCTGCGTAAATCACATAAGCGCACTTTGAGACAAAAATCATTCTGTAATAGAATCGCATCATCAAATTTTTTTATCTTTCTATTCAGTATATTATCATTAGCAAACGTAAAGATTTTGCTATGCTGAATGCGTTTCGCCTTTTAGAGGCCAATGATTTAAGGCAAAACGCCCTAATCGCACAAGGAAAACCTTGAACTTGAGCAAGTGTATCAATATCATTGCAATCTAACGAAAGAGGCAAATCAAAGACTAAGATGTTAGCATTACGAAGATCATGCTCGCGAAATTATGAAAGAATTTCGTCGAAGCTCTCGTTACCCATGGATCTGGAGAAGGATAAAAGTCTAGTCTCTAGCAAAACAACACGCTCAGATAAAGCCTCAAGCGGTCGTTCATGTTCGTCCAGCCGATTCAGCATATTATGTACAGGCACATTCATCTTTCATTTGATTATAATGATCAAACAATGTTTAGCTATGTTGTAACAAAGATAAGTCTAAATCATATCTTGTCAACGGCGCTCAATATTTCTTGAAACCACCGCCTGGTATAACAGATAGCCGTTAAGAACAACTCGCGTGGTATTTTGTTTTGCATCCTTTACGGGCAACTATTTAGGTGTTTAGTGCGACACTCTTGCGGCAGGCCCAGTGTTGCCAGACGTACGATATCTATCGTACACGTACGATAATTTTCGTTTTTTAGGTAGATGTACGATTATCGCATGATTATTGTACGATAATTTTATAAATGTTCAAATATGTACGATAAATAATATAAGATTAAAAGAAAATTAAAAACATAAAAAAAGGAAAAAAACATATTCAAATTTAGCGCCTATGATGGTTCGCCTACATTGATCTCGCACTTTGCACTAACTTCATGGTTCTTCTCGAGAAACAAAGTATTTGAATGTCCTTCTTCAAGTCATATAAAGCCAAAACAAAAACAATTATTTGGAAAACGCCTTCAGGCACATGCTGTGTAAAGTGTGAAAATAATCAGAAAAGTGTGCACTGACTTTGTGAATACTGACTTTGTTATGGAAAAAAACCGAAAAGTGAAACAGTTGAGTCATTGTTAGACCGAAATACAGGACAACAATTAGTTACGCCAGATGATTGTTTGTTATTTATCAAAAAGTCAAGTTAGAACGTGAATGCAAATCTAATTTTGAGATTATTGGTTCACTTTTCTTTTAACATTTTGTTTATTATAATTTTAGGCGAAATTATTTTTAAAGTACCATCTAAATTGATGAAAAGTAAAGGATTTAATACGAGTGGTGAATTAACTGAAGAAAACGAGGAAGCAAATTTGTCAGCTGTTTCGAACGAAGAAGAGTATTGTAAGAAATTTTTTGCATTTGTAAAAGTGATTGTGATTTCTTATTTTTGTGGACTTCTTATTTAAAATTGGTTTTTTTATAGTGAACGACGAGCGTATGTGCTGGCTAGATAAAAGTGCGGATTGATCAGAATGGGCGGCGAAACTTCTGAATCTGACGAAACAATTAAAAAAGCCAAACACAGGATCCAAAAATACAGGCCACAGTGGGAACAAATTCCTGCATTTCGTCTGTGGCTACGCGTGGACAAATCAAGTATTTATAAAGCCAGATGCGAAAAGTGTAACGTCAGTTTTAAATCAGAACTGACCGTAATAAAAAATCATGCCGACAGTTCCAAATACAAGAGTTGGTGTGCTGAAACCAATTTGCAAAACAAATTAACGAAATTTGTTTCTCCTGCCAATGACAATGTCCACATTGCTGAAATAAAATTGGCAGGATTTTTAGCAGCTCATAACGTTTCCTATAAAACTGCCGACAACCTGCGCAACTTGTTAAAGTGAATTTTTATTGACTTAACAATTGCGCAAGAAATAAAGCTAGAAAGGACGAAGGCCACCGCTATAGTAAAAAATGTGATCGGAAAGTCGCAAAAACAGCAGCTCGTGGAAAAAATAAAGAAAAACAAATTTTCCATAATGACAGATGAGTCAACCGACATAGCCGCCATAAAAACAACGTGCATTGTTGTAAGGTACTATGAAGAAGACGTGGGAAATGTTGTCAGCCGCTTTTGGGACCTGGCACAATTATTCAGTGATGAAAAATCGAACAATCTTAAAATTGCTGCAACCGCTGAGCACTTATTTTCAGCCATCATGAGAAGTTTTGATGAACATGACGTCCCGCACTAAAATATTATTCGGTTTGGCTCCGACGGATGCAATATAATGATGGGATGCAAGAATTCCGTTTCTACGAGGTTTCGTGCCCCGTGTCCCGGAATAATAATCATCAAATGTGTAAGTCACTCTTTGGCCTTATGTGCAAGTGAGGCTTGCAAGAAATTACCCCGGATTTGCGAAAATACACTGCGAAATATTGTTAATTATTTCAAATGCAGTTCGAAACGCATAGCTCAACGCGCGCAATTCCAGCATTTTTTGGATCTTGAAGTTCACAAATATTTGAACAGTGGGATGCACTGAAACTGTTTTTTGATCATGAATATTTAGCAGAAAGACTGACAGCAGTGGAACAAATTTATCAACATTTGCACAACCCGTTCATGAAGGCCTACTATTTGTTCCTTTAGTGGGCTCTTCCTAAGTTTACAGATCTCAATAAATTTTTCCAGGCTGACACTGTTGTAATTAAGAGCTTGAATTCAAAGATGGTTTTTGCAGTAAAAGATTTATTGGGATCTTTTATGAAGCAAGATTATCTCGCCAGGACAAGTTTGCAAAAAATAGACCCGACGGATTCAACAAAGTACCTGCCTCTTTCAAATTTGTACTTAGGAGTTGGGATCATGAAGCAGCTGGATCGTGAAGATGTACAAGGTTCACCAGATCTGATCACCGATTTCAAGTTGCGCTGTCAAGAATTCTTGGTCACTGGCTGTCAACAAATTCAGCAGAGATATAAGTTTAAAGATCCAGTTCTTTCAACTATTTCAATTTTGGTTCCTGAAAGAGCGCTGTCCGCCAGTGAAAGAAATTTGACTCCTTCACTTGTTCCTTTTGCTTTAAATGTGCCAAGAATAATTTCAGGCGATAGTAATCTTCAAAATCTGGACAACGAATGGAGGATGTTACCATTATTCAAATTTCCAGATGAAATATCTAGTGAAAAGGAAGTTGACAAATTTTGGCACAAGGTAATGGAATGTTTAATATATTGGATCCTAAATTATGTTTAAATTTTCATTATAAATGGTAAACCAATTTCTTTTAATTACAGATTTGGAATCACGTGGATTCGATGGGAGAACCAATTTTTAAAATACTTCCAAAATTTGCATTGGAATGTTTGTCCATACCGCATTCAAATGCTCAGTGTGAGCGAATTTTTAGCAAAATTAATCTCACAAAAACCATGAGCCGAAATCGTTTGATAACTCCAACAGTTGCCGGAGCACTGGTGACCAGAAAATGTGTAGAAGGTTTATCCGATTTACAGCGCTGCAAAAATTTTGTAGTAACTGAGGCGATGCTCAGCAAAATGATAGCTGAAAATTTGTACTAAAAAAAAAAGTGTAAACGGAAGTGAGCAAATCGATGAAGAAGACGATTTTCAATTTGAGACATAAAAGACTGTAATATAAGTTTTATTATTCTTAAACAAGTTTTAACATTGTTATTCAAGATATATATATATATATATATATTGTCATAATCGCTAGAAAGTTGCTTGATTTAATTTAATAATTTGAAACAGTTGATCGATGATATAATATTCTAAAAATTTTAAAACTATTTTATTTTATTTGCATTAGAAATGTTAAAAAACGAAAAGCAAACTACAAATAATAAAAATGTTATTCATGCGATAATTCTGTACAATTTTTTTAATATTAGTACAATAAACGTGCGACATTGTTTTCCCGCCGTACGATAATCGTACGATATTTTTCGGTAGCTCGATATGATTCCCTTTAGTCGAGAATTTGGCAACACTGGGCAGGCCCTGCAGGTAATTGCTCCAGATGAAGAACAAGAGAATGAAGCAGGAAAGCTGTCTTGGGATATTTTACCAAAGAAAACCTTTCAGAAACAGTTGTTTAAATGAATACCAAATATGCGAGAGTAAAATAGATACACAAGTATATCAGTGTTCCTAAAACTGATAAAGTGGCTCCACCTCGGATGTCAGACTCCCTTTCAGAGTTGCAATGTCATATCAACTCAAAATAGAACCCGCGAAGCAAGGCCAAGGAGATGTAATTTGAACGACAACATGTGCTTTATAATACACCGTAATGTCATTCACTGAGCTCTCACTGCAATTTCAAGCACAAGATTATGCTGCAAAGATTGAAAGGCAGTGTAAGTTTATGTTTCTTTATAATTTAGGTTACTGACAGATGAACAAGACAATAAGCAAATGTAAAAAAAATCAGCACAGTATACGTAAATCAGCAGTACAAAGTGCAGTGAACATGAACACCAAGTTCTGCATGAGTCCTACTTTCTCCATGATCGTAGAAAAAAGGACCAAGAATATAAACATATGCAAAAAGGATGATATAAGGATTGTTCGAAAGAACAATGCGGTCAGTTATTTATTTATCGAAAATACTAATGATTAGTATTAATTTGATATTTATTATTATAAATTTATTTATTAATTCAATTGATTAATTACTAATTATTAATAGTGATATAATTTTTTCTTTAAAAGGGACATTTACTGTTGTTTTTGCGAAAAAATAGATTTCTTTTATTGCAAAATTCATATACTCAACAGTTTTTCTGTCGTGGAGCGTAACGCGTCAATCGGCCGACACTACGGTTTTGGAGCACTTCTGCGTGCAGGATGTCCTATTATTATATATCCAGGTATGAGTTTAAGTTTGGTAAGGCCTTTATGAGGGCATGAGAAAAGGTCTCATGCTTTTCCTAGCCAAAATACCCAGGAATAGCTGACTAAATATATATAACATCAAATAATATTTATTTCACATTAAAACTTGTTCAAAAACTATAAACGCGTTTTTCTCAAAACCACATTTTTCAAAGTGGGCGGACACATTGCGCCAAAACTACTCGATCGATTTTATTTTTTGTTGTTTTATTTTACAGGAAATATAATTAATTGGAGATCATACCTCATTAATTCGCAAATTTTAAAAAATAAATATTCTTAAAAGCTCGTTGAAGAGCGTAAAAAAGTGATAAAAAATGCACTTATGTTCATGTGGCCACTATTTTGTCAATTTTCAATTGTTCAATACGAAAGTGGTACAAGATCCAGATAATCTTATGCATTGCAATAATTCGCTCACAAAACTGATTTCACATTAACCAGGTGACCGCTACACTACCGCCCGTTTGGATGTTTACGCCTAACACTACACCAATCTACAGGCTATGTCTTCGTCAAAGTCTGTCATTTTACTTGGAAAATATCATAAATGCTATTTAAATATAAACAAATACTATGTAAAAAGTTTAGCCTAATTGCTAATCACATTTAAAAAATTTCTAAAATTACCCTATTTTTTGCTTCAAATAAAGTAAAAATCCCCTTAATATTATATAAGAAATACCAAAATCATTATTTAAATTTAATGAACCAATAGAAAATTCTTCGAAAACATTTGCAGGAAGTTTTGAAGCAGCAATTTTTTACAGTAGTTAATAATACATCATTTGATTTTGAATTAACAGCAAAATTAAAAGATTATATATAAATATTTAACTTAATTTAATATTCTAATGTCAGTAAATAATTCAAGATTTCTCAAAGAATTAATTAAACCCGCAAATACTAAATTTATTCGAAATATAGTGGAATCAATTAAAACTCATACACCTTAAACAATTGACACGATTGCAAAGAAGCAATTAGAAATAAGTTGATGTAAATTGAATGAAAAAAGTTGGAGGAATTAGAAGCATGATCGACATAAAAAAAAATAAAAATTTTATAAAAGTGATAAAAATCATATTAGGACACATTATAGAAAAAAATGGCCAAAATAACGAGAAAGTAATACAAAATTGTTTATGTGGACGTCGAACTGCCATAAATCTCAATGTCGAGAAAAAGAAATCTTCGAAAATAACGGAGTCTGTATTTCGAAAAGTATACAACAAAATATTTGGTACTCATAAAGATTATTAAAAATTTGTTGATCAGAATGATATTATTAATTATATATAGAGTTTTTTATATTATTATGTATGAATTAATTATTAAGATGAATCGATTTATTCCTGAATTATATTCATGAAACATATGAAGTCTGGACGAATAATTCGA
>JABFQD010004728.1:0-11452 GCA_022817045.1 Psix sp. ZL-2020
TATATTAATGAACGACTGAATATTTTTCATAGTTCGACTTTTCTTTATCGATCTATTAGAACAAAAAGAAGGACACGAATTTTATATTTTGCTTGTTTGTAGAGTTTTTCTTGTTTCAGAAAAATCAAATGTTCTTCTATATTTGGATAGCTCGTTCTGAATTATAAGAGGCTTAATTTACCACAACCATTTTTTCGTTGCACTAAATCAATTGGCATTTTTATAAAAATGCAAATTCTATTATAAGTACAGGTACATATCTACGTTGAATAGTTTTAAAATTTATTTTTACGCGTCTTGACTTGAATATGCATGTTAAAATAAAAGGTCAAAGTGTCAATTTAAATTTCAAGAACTAAACTTTTATGGGACTATTTTCATATAAAGTTACGCATAATTGTTCCAACATCATCAAGACTTAATAATCACATTTATGTCTACTTTTTAAAATGCAAAAAATTATGCATTTTTTTATTAGCGATACTGGTGTTGATACTTGCTTGTTATGTTTGTTGTAGTGACATAATTATTCCAAAATCTCGAGTTGCGCAACATCGTAAAATGAGATCGGACACCGGAGTTGACTCAGAGGATGATGACGCATTTTTCGATTCCGAAGACGACGACGACGATCAAGAAGAAACCAAGTAAGTCCCTCAAAAGCTAGTCAGGTTTAGTATTGGCTTTAGTTTTGAATTACACATTTTAAATGGAAATGTGTCAAATGTATTTCCCCATTTTTTATAAATATGTGATAAGTAAATATAGGTTACTAATTTTTTTTATGGAAAATTCTAATGAGTTTGGTACATAAAGCCAACACCTGTCGAATTATTGATTTATGATTAGGCATTTTCGGTTTTTCGCGACATTGCGAATATTTAAACAGAGAACTTCGTTAGAGTTAGCCAAATTGCAAACAAAATTATTTGCTTTTCGCGGCTTAAAATACTCTTTTGCCCTGGTTTCTTTTAACTTTGGATTTATTATTTATTTTTATTGGCGTGTCACTTAAATGTTGCTATTCAAAATATTCCAGAATATTAACTGCAAAAAGCTAAAGAAAGCAACATTTAAACAGTACTTTGAAAAACATTGCATTTCAATAATGAAATGCATCTTTTGATTAATGATTATTGATATTAGAATTTTATATTTGAATACTAAACAGTTGTTTCATAAACTAAACATTATAATCACTATTTAAAATAAATCTAAAATAAACTTTGTTGATTCTTTAAAAATAAGCATTTTACAAGATTCAAATTAAACTTAATCCAAATTCTAATTAAAAAAATGTTTGCTCACAACCTGATCCTAGAAAGCAAACAAACTTGTTCTCAAATAACGATGTCATTTCATAAGGCATTCTTTTTCTGCAAATACTTGACATCGTTTCTCTCATCACGTTTTGTGTTTTAACCCGAATAACATCAATCATTCTAGTACACATGAGAAATACTAGTGCAGATAGTAAATATAAATTGAAATCTCATCGTTCAGCGAAAATCAAACAATTATCCCATTGACTTTGCACCTCTGATTCAGTACTTTCTTTATTTGCCCGCACTACATCAGCACGCATCGCAAAAAGCGCTCACAAAAGCTTTAGCGAAATTTGATTCCATTTAAAGCTATAACAAATCTAAACGACGGGAAAAAAGTTTTGTATTTCGCTGACGGAAACACCTACGTTTGGCTGCTTACCTGACTTTCAATCCGGCAGAACACGTGAGCAGGTGTATACGAATAGGAAGTAAATCATGAATTTGCCAGCTCAGACATCGCAGGGGAAGCTTTTTTACTTCCAAAAATTCAATACTGATTTCGTCGAAAGTGAGTCCAAGTTTAGTAATAGTGTTTGAATTGCACATCTAAAATTGAAATTAGTGATGTGAAGTGAGACAGACGGCATTTGGCTGACATGTATATATCAGTGGGCATATAGTATGCGGCTACAGCCAGAATGCTATGACGATCGTTAGCGACAAGAGCTTTCATGCGCGTTTGTTAATGACTCTTTAGCCTACTTCACTGACGCATGACCGACTTTTTCTCATCACAAAGTTGGTGCTTTCATCAACTTTTTTTGTCAGCCGAATTTCAGCCAAATTAGCTTATGTTATAGACGTTTATACCCGAGCTTGGCTCACCATTTCCTTGCCAAGCGTTATTCCACCAAAAGTTCACGCGGATTAGTCGTTTCCCGCTTACAGATGGTATTATAACACTTTTCTACAAAGCAAAAGCAATTCTTTTTTATGATGCTAAAATTATAATCTTCTCATTTAAATATCAAAACGTATTTGGTATCATTCAAAAATACAATTTAAACTAGTAGTTTTATTAATAATTAAACTAGTCAAAATTTACGTCAATTTGCTGAATATTACACATAAAAGTAGAACTTAAAACATAAACAATAATATAATTACAATTTGTGCAGCTTTTTTCATAAAAAAAGCATGCTGGCAACATAGTTAATCCTACTTTGATATGCTTTTTTATATCGTAGTCTCTTTTTTATTTTTAAAAAGTCTACTGCAGAACTAAAATTGCCGAAAAAGAACCGCTATTTAATAATGAATATTAATTACATTACATATGATATGTATAGAATTTATAATCGAAATTTTTTGACGATATTTCTAGTTATTTTTCAACGACACGAAAACTATTTCATTACTTGAAATGCAATTCTAGATCATTTTTACACAACATGAATTCTACTAAAATTTTATTGTTCTCCAGTCAGAACTCCTCCAAAAGGCGACTATTTCTACAATTTCTTAGATGCCTTAAATTGTAGAAAATGTTTGTTTTCGACATATATTGATAGCCGTCATGTTTTTGTATAGCTGCCCGTCAAACTAGATGTAACACTTCAGTGTCGCGTACATTTTGTATCGCATACTGCAAAATTGAAACAATAAATCATTTTTAATGGTTCAATGAAACTCTGTTATTCTCTAGTGTCATGAAAAATCTTCAAAGTTTAGTTATCACGGAAATTCGTGAAATGATGAAAACGCCAATTGACATTTCTTTAGGAAAGATTGAAATCTCTTTTGAAATGTGAATCAGTTTCAAATTTTTATGATCCTAAAAGTTCGCAACAAGACACGATCGATGCCAATTTTTTGCGAACAAAAATTCAACTGTCATTGATCAGGAAAGTTCAAATAAATTCATTTCAAAAATCACATTTGTTTTCTCTTACTAAATTGCACATATCGAGCTTAAAACATGTTAAATATCAGCCGTTACGTTCAGCAACAACGATAAACGACGTGAGTTGGCAAGTCGTGTCAATAAATATTAATCGAAAATCAGTGCACCACATAAAGCCCTTTTACGAGAGGCCATCTGTGTAAACGCGAATGCAGAGATGACACACCGTTAAACCCTTATACAGGTTTTGATATATTCGGCCAAACCACACTGTGAATGATATCTTGACAAGTCCGGACGATGTTACTTATACGCGGCTATTACCTTCTCGACGTGAATGGCGTCTCGTCTTGTTAAACTCGGGTACGGCAATTGCATATGCGCTATGTATAATTCAAAGAGACGTTGCACATACGTCCGGCTGTGCACTTTCCATTAAATTCTTCAATAAACATCGGACGCGATCGAATAACGCGCCAAGAGTCGGCTTTATTGTCGTCGTTTAATCCTGATAGAGACGACAAGACTCCCGGGTATAACTATACATGTGCAAATGGCGATTCAGTTATCTGTATCACGCTATTATTTCAAAGGTAGACGTGAACGAAATAAAAAGTCCGTCGAGAAATGTGCAGCGCTGCCTTTCATATTTAACTCGCGCAATTGTGTTGGAAAATTGTGCATTTTTATTACCTTCCTCGTGTTAGGCTAGATAAGAATTCGAGCGAAAGCGTTTAAAGCAGATTAGCTGAAGTGCTTACACTTTTATGCTTTCCTTAGACAAGTTAGTTTTATGAAATTAATTTTATATTCAATCAATCATTAACGTTTCGAGTTATACAATAGTTTTACTATTGTAATGCTGTATCTTTCATTAAGATAATGTATGGTACAATATATAGGCCATGAGTGGCTGACATGTGACGTAAATACACGAATCTTTAATTCCTTTTGGGCCAATGCGAGAACTGCACCGATGTTTCATACATAAGTGAAACTTTCTTAATTAACCTTTATTTACAATTGTTTAATTTTAATACACAACTTAACTTTTTTTACTATAAATTACTGTTTTGAAGAATCGCTAATTTATAATTACTATTACAGTTGAAGTGAATTAATTAAAGCAAGATTCGTCGGGTATATGTTTTATAAAATTGCGGATTTATACGGTGGCGTAATACAGACAGTATTTTGCTTTATTCCTTAGATTATATTCAGATAAGCATATCCTTTTGAGCTTTTGATAATGCTTAGTTCATTACGATGTTTTCTGCTTGAAAAAGGTTCGGATATAAAAATGAAGCTCCATACTTGATGAGTATACAGCTAGATTATATACGGTATTTACACGATATACAAAAAAGCACTCTCTCCCAAGTCTACACGAAACCTCTTAGCTTATAATGCTTTCTCTGTCTATAGAGCTGAAGTGTACGGAACGTTTTGACTGAAAAAAATTAATCAATACATCTACCTGCTTAATTTCGTCTCAGGAATTAAACATATATCTATTTGATTTCAGTTTAGACGTAACTAAATGAAACATAAGGAGATACAAATAAAACTTAAATAGTACTTTTCTGGTGATAACATTTATTTTTCATATATTTTACACATGGAAAAGAAAAAAAATTAAATGAATGGCAACTAAGTTGGATGAGCCAGCTATGTACCTTATAATTGCCAAGTATCAATCAAGCATATAGGATGACATATGCACGACTGATACGTGGCAGCTATAAGGTACATACCTGGCTTTCGAGTAATTCCCATAATTTAATTTTCATTCCCTCATATCTTACCCTTGCTTTCTTTTCTTTTCCACGCCAAGTTATTATAAATATGATACATATATGCCAGAAGTTCATGGTCTAATATATTATGTATATAACACCATGTATAAACCTTTGTTCAATTAACAAAATATATTTCAATAATAACGATTCATTAACTACTATCTTGTCGATACTGTATCATTCGTGTACTGACGGTCATTTATTAGCTGATCCTCGACTATCAGCCTCGTTGTCATCTCTACAATTATACGGTTGTAAACTTTGTGCTCGAACAATACTGATTACTGCCAGTTAACTCTAGTACTACTGTTGTACTAGTACTAACGTTTGTCATGATTAACAGTTCATCGGACTACACGGTCAACTTCTACATGAGTTAACTTAAAATTAAAACTGAAATTTTTTAAATCTATAATGTTTTGGAATCTTTTAATTTCTTCGCTCATTTAGGCCTATGCAATTAAGACCTTCCAGTCGATTTTACAACATACTACAACAACATTAAGTATTTATTGGGTTAACTCATTCTTAACTCATAGGTGGCGTATTTGTTTCACAAACGTTTCCACCACTGCGTTAAAGCCATAAAGGTAATTCTTCGTGAGAACTTTAGGGAACTTTGGTTTGGTGCGGGGAGTCTACTACAACTAAAACAATAGTTACTAAAGTAAGTTTAGGAGAACCAAAATAACTAGAACGCGAAGTAACCAATTATGCGAGACAAGTTACAATTCAAGAGAATCCGATGGAAAACCAAGGTTCTCGAGATATTTGAGATAAGAATGATGTTTCCTTAATACGCAAAAGTAAACCGACGGATTTCTCATTTCTTACATTTAGTTCTTTCATTTTAAAACAACTTACTTTGGAAAACATTTACTTTTTCCCCTCGTTGCGTAATATGTTATTTCCTATCTTGGTAATACCAACTCAGTTTTGTTGCGCATGTGCCTTAAGCAATCATTGTTATTGACTAGAATAATTTACTGCCACACATTACTGTCATCCCTATCTGTAAAATGTCATTTCGTAATCGAACGGGGGAACGAAATCGTATTTCAAGTCTTTACGATGGGTTAATGTAGTGTGTGCAATGTGCGGTTTACCGCGCGCTAAGGAAGACTAATAACGAATTTACACCTATGTTGAACAAAAATTCTATTTCGCTACCACGTTACAGGGCGCGAAATTGCTTTTCGTTTCTTTGTTTTACCTGCACTACAAGTTTGTCGTGGTATTTTTAATAATTGTTTTTTCTTTTCATTTTTTTTTTTGCAAAACCTCCACGATGTCGTGAAAGTTTCTTTATTGAGTTATCCTTGCGTTACCATACTGTAATGGAAATCGAGAAACCTTTGTAAAACGCATGGGTTATTTATGTGTCACCCACGAATTGAAAACGAGATAACCCAGGGGAAACTGCAGTTTTACTGGATCGTGAAGTATAAATACTCATAAAAATTATTTGCTTGCTGTTAAAGATCTCAACATTATCATGTTCTGAACAAAAGTTTAACTCAATTCTTAAAAACAACTCTAATATAAACACGATTTTAAAATTTCAAATATATTTTTACAACAGAAAGTATACAGTGAATTATAATATTAAAATTAAATGAAATATAAATTTGAAAAGCGAAATACATGAAACTTTACAGGGACAAATTTTCTTCTATATTAGAATTAGTTAGAAGTCTCAAAAAATATAAAACGAAATACTTGGCGTTCATCGTTACATACAAGTGTTTAATATTAAATACTTGACTTTTGTATTATTAAAGGATAAGTTGTTAATTTTATTTTAAAATTGTGCAAATTTTTCTCAAGAACTTAATAACAAATATTTTCATATTACACCTAGAAAATATTCGAAGTATCTTTTAATTCTAAAAGAATACAAATTTAATTGTAAACTTAACATTTACATCTCATCTTATCAGATGTTGAATAAAATAAATAATTTTTCTGTAATTCCAACTGTTATCAAGAATTTCTATCTTTAATTTTGTTTCATCTTCATTTCTGTTTCCATTTTTTATTTCAAAAGAAATTTTTTTTTCAAATCTCAACTATTTTATAACAAATATGTGTCTTTTTAATGTTGTTTCTCATTAAAAGTAATATCATTCAAATTTTTCACACATAATTAAAACTAAGTTTTTGTTCATAAAACCTTCATTTAATGTCTATTTTAAACACATTCATACAGTCCTATGACTTATTATAGAAAATTTTCGTCGACAAAAAGTCTGCATTGCAAATACCCGTAATATAACTCGTAATTAAACGTAGTAAAAGTTAACGAACCAAGAGAATTTTCATTCTTCTGTCACCCAAACAAAGATCATGAAAACCAACAAACGACCCCACTCCTCGGGAGTAGAACATAAAGCGTGGACTGTACATGTGTTTTGAAATTCTTTTTGAATTCACAAATTTACATGGGTGAAATTCATTAGCGCTAGTTACATGTGATGAGAGCAATGTTTTCATTAGCAATATACGTGGAAGAGTCATTAATAAGTTGTAAAGAACAAAAGCAAATTCATGAGACCATAAATATTGTTCTCGAAATGAATATTACTGAAAATATCATCGATTTCAATTTGGCCGACACTTATACGAATTATACATACAATCAAATATTACGACTTCTTGTTCGCTTTGTTCTGCGAATTAAATCCTGATTTATGAAATTAATGCAAATGAATGGCCAATACAAGACAATGAATTTCGGCCTCATGAATCATGGAAAAGTTTGCTCACGGATTCTTAAGGGAGCGTGTGTAAAAGTACACATGCTATCTCTGAACTACATTCCTTTTGTGAAAACATTCGCTGTTTTCATCTGAAAAGATAAGCGGTCTTATCCAAAATTTATTCTATTTTAATGTTACACTTATCCTAGATCTAGCGTCGGATCACGAAGCCAATAAAAAAAGCATCCTATATTTTAGAATTATCTACTCTTCTTCTGAGCTCCAGATTTATTCATGTAAAGGTCCTGTATTGAAATCTATGAACTACACACTCATTCATTTTCATTAATGATTTATCCCTGTTTGAAGAATTCGCCAACTATTCCGCTGAATTTATCACTTTTTAAATCTCTCCAGCAGAGTTTATACACAATTCTTACTCGAGAGTTCGCATCGATGATATGTTACGTGCGACTTTTGTAATCATTAACTTCCCTTCGTGTATTTCACCAGAATTGCACAACTTTCCTTCCGCTGAAAACAACCGTAGAAACTGTATAAAACCAACATCTTGCGATCATAATAATTGAAACTGCGAAAAAACCTTGAGACGTCTCCGAACAACAGCGAGTTCTATAGCGTACATTTAATTACGCTTACCATAATTTCAAAACATCATTTTTATTAGTTAAGATGTTCATTGATATTTTGTTCGCAAATTAAACTTATACTCCTTGGTTGTTTTTCAGCGTGGCAATTCGATATTGCATTTTCTTCACTGGAATGCCCTGTATTTTTCTTTTCTTTAGTCAGCACAACATGACCCAAAAATTGACTCTGCAAAATCGTGCGACGTAATTTATGCTCGAAGACACATTTTTCCAATATTCAACCTGGTTTCACTCGTCATCTGTGAAGGAACAATACACTTTTTTATTTCATACGAAGCAGTGTTATGTCTTATTTGTAATTGAAATAAGCCGTTCCATAATGAAGTGGTACATTTTTATTAGCGTTATCTAGCCGGTGTGAAAAAGAAATTCAATCTAAGTATCGCCGTCACCGCTAACGATATGAAAGTAATAGTATTTAAGGTATTAAAAGGAAATTCTTTTTCAGTTGCAGTTTTTTACGACTGTTCCATTAGTAAGCTTTCAACAAATGTAATTTCGTAAAGTGTGACAGTCAAATGTGGGATTCGAAACAGTCCAACATCCGGTGTATCATTTTATTTTGAATTCCCAACTTGAGCGGCGAGCATTAATAAGTTTATGCTAAAATAAATATTTAATGAGCTGCAAGTAATTGATTGATTTGATAAAATTTGAACATATTAATTAAATCGAGGAAATCAGTTTCTAAAAGCTATGCTCTCGCGTTGAAATATTTATCACGCCTTTATCAAAATTATGAACTATCATCTTTACAAGGTGCAAATTAGCTTCATTTGTGTAATTTTATACTTGTTCATATCGCTCGTTTGGAAAACGAGCAATTTCAAAGAAATCGATCGCATGCAAGCTCGTCCAACGCGCGTATATAATATTCCGCCAGATGCTGCGCTATTTTTGCTTCGGAAATGCAATGTTTTGATGAAACGTTCATCATCGAGATAGCCATTGAACAGATACATCTATGAAACGCGTTGCTTTTTTTCATTGACAAACCGCTATCGCGTAACAATATCGCCTGTAACACTGATTGAAAAAACTTGTCGGCCAGTAATATGCGAGCGGTTAATTTGCATATAGTTGGCTAGGCTACAGATGCTCTCTTGTTTGTTTCGAAACATGAATTTGTAAACCGGATATAAAAAACCAGCCAATACGGAATCGTCAAAATGGTCGCTCAAAATCCCTTTTATCCGACTTGAATTTCAGCCGAGAGAAAGTGAAAAGAATTGTCCGATTAGCGAAAATTCCCAAGCAGATTCTAATTTGCGTCATCATTGCGAAGAAACTCAAACGCTGATTATGCAGGAACCCTGCGAGTCGCAAGTATAGCGCATTATCGCATTCAACAACCACATTAGCTACTCTGTGCTGGACCATTTCTGGTCGTCGTGGCGGCAACAAAACGACACTGAAGAAAAAGAGAGCGCAAAGTCTCGTACTGGGAGCTTACTCGGCAATATAAGCTCACTCGGACGGAGCCGCACACGGATAAAATCACACGAGAATAGAAGCCACCAGCGCTCTCGGTCGTCTATCACCGCATTAGTTTTACGTGGTCCATCCATGCGTATTCGCGAAAGAATTACTTTTATCGTATAACCGTTGTTTAGAACAATTTCCAACTGTTTTTGTTTCACGAATTCACTTGCTCGGACTCAGATATATAATTTTATTCTTCGCGAATGATGAAAAAATGAAATGATGAAAATGAAATGATGAAAAATGATGAAAGATAAAGTGGATTATTTCAGTGATATATAAAAGAATCTGAAATAATGAATACTGTCGAAACTAAGTTGAGTAAAAAATAAATTTGATGGCACAATTCTCGTGGCTAATTTCCAGATATTAGATTAAAGCTTAATAAAAGAAATACTTCACCTTTGACCTGTCTTAATACTGTATTGCTGTAGATAAAATACATAGGACGATAATCTTCAAAGCCATTAATATAATCAAACTTGTAATTTCGTTTTATTTTAATGGTGTAAAATATAAAAAGCTATAATGAAAAAGGGAATTGTACATGTCAATATATGTAATCAATTGAATTGTAACTTCATGAGTTATTAATTGAAAAAATGTTGAATGATAAATGAAAGAAATTTATTTTGTGTAATTTTAAATAATACAAATCTTAATATTACTAAGTATTTTATTATATATTATTCATCTATGTCAGATATTACTCGAACAAAAAAGAAAATTGATCAAAGTAATTTATTTCGACAAAATTCTGATTCATATTCTGTCCTGTAAAAAATTGAAAACAATAGGTTAATTTCAATAAGAAAAATAGTTTTGTGGTTGTGCATAAATATGTGTTATTTCAATATAAAAGAAAATATAAAAATTGCATCTCATACTATGCTTCAAGAATAGTTTTATACATCCATGCTTTTCGCTGATTAGATATGGTAGGAAATATATTTGTTTGAAAAAGAAAAACAGATCATTTTTTACGGCTCCTTAAAACGAATAAATTATCAACAGCAACGCTTACTTTTTAGTGTTATGAATTATAAAACAAAACTAACGAATTAAAATGAGATGAAAATTGAAAAAAATGCGGACTTATATTTCATAATTTTCTGTACAAATGCGGATTAAGGTGACAAAATAATTTTGAAAATAATTTTAGTAACAATTTAACGAAATCAGGATGTTTCTATTTTGAATCATAATTAGAATTAGATAGTGATAGTTATTTGCTTTTTCGAATTTTTATACTGAGGAATCAATATAACAGCGTCAACATTTTTTTACAATATTTTTTCCCATTTAGATATTATTTTCAGAGTTTTTGTAAATTATTGGAAAACGAATTTTAATACAGAGAAGTAATTGTACACAAAGTTTTGAAAAGCCACGACGGGATCAAACCAATATTGAAGTAGAAAACCAATGAAAAATTCCCAACTAATATATATATGCATTATAAAAATGCACAACAATTCTCTAACCTTTAGTAGAATATATACAATGATAGATACTAACAAAAACTTATTAATGAACTTATTATAAAAAGAAATCATTTTCATCAACTTAAGCAAAGTAATTCGCATTACACATTCAAAACGAATTTACGTTTATATGCTTTTTCCCTTTC
>JABFQD010004729.1:0-11450 GCA_022817045.1 Psix sp. ZL-2020
TTAATTTATGATGTACATTTTTAGATCTGATGAGGAAATAATAAAAATTTCGAAACGTCATAAACAATAGTTTTTTGAAAAATAAAAAAGTTCCTTCGAAGGCAAAATTATTTATTTATAACAAATAGTTAATGATGATAAACCGATTCCAATGCAAATCAAACTCTTTGACTGCGTGACGAAAAAACAAAGACTTCCACAAATAAATAAATGACTTTTGAAGATTTAAATATTGTGAGTAATAACAATGATGATTTTAAATTGTAACACTAAAATCATATTTTGAAAGCGAAATAATATTACCTAATGTATTCGAGTTTACTGTTCAATCAAAAGATATGTATTCAATTTATAATAAAAAACAATCAAATTCAGATTTGCTCATAAAATTATTTTAACAAAGATGCTGTATCAAACACTGAATCATTTCTAATTAATTTATTCTATAATTCTAAATAAATTGCATATTTCAAATCAGTATCAAAATAAAAACAACTGTATTATCGATGACTCATCAATTTTCAAGAGACAATTTATTTACGAATATTTAGTTTCAAATGTATCCAATGATCACTGGCCTCCTCACCAGAATGACTTCTCGATAAGAATCCCCAATGAACGAAAATGAAAAGAAGGATGTGTATTGCAAAATTTGGCCCTTTATACTCTATCCACAGAGTTGGGATGAATTTTATAATTCCCAACATAATTTTTTATAATAATAAATTGGGTTGAAGCAAATTTAATCAAATAGACAAAACTAAATTTGAATCACATATCTAAAATGACTGGTTGTATTGGACGTTAAATCGCCAACAATAATAAAGTGAAATGTTTTTATCGATAAACAGTCCTTGGCTTATTTTTGTTTTATTTGACGCATGGTATACATTAATCTGGGAATAACCCATTTCTTTATCACACTACTTCTTTGCGTAAATAAAAAATAATCAAATTCTTTAATAAACCAAAAAAAGAAAGTATGTCGCTTGATGTGTAGTAATAAAAAGAAAAGAGGGGGAATCTGTGGAACTTCCTACTTTCAGTATTAGGATTTGATAAGAGAAGGTCTCGCAAGGTGCCTGTCAGTAGAACCTTATCCAGTTAGCGACAAAGTTTAGTCACTCCGAAGAGTGACGAAACAAAATTAACAGTAAAAACAAAATAGTGGAACAAATAATAATAAGTGGGGTGAACTAACGGAAAATTAACGGTCACAATGGTAGTTCAATAAATCGAGAGAAGAAACAAGGCCCCGGTACATTATAAGTTTTATTTCAGTGTTAAAAGTAACGTTAGGTTTCTTTCAAAACTAGCTTTTTCCGGGAGCCAGGCTATCGTGGCGTTGAGACAACCGGCGATGTTGTATCCGAATTCACTACAACGGAAACACATAACCCGATATGGGTTTGTGCGAATTGGGCAGCTGCGTATCAAATGTATGGGGCGCGCTCATTCTGGTGGCATGAGTCTAGTTCGTACACACTGGTGCATGGGCAGGCTGGACCTGAGGCGTTCTCGGGCGATGGCTTTCTCCGGAACTGTCGAGTGACTCGTGGATCTGTTTGAAAGCATTGGGGAAAAATTTGCGGGTCCTTTGATATCTGCCTAGCTTGGTCAATTACGGCAACGACAGCGGCAGTGGAGTGACCAAGAGGGTGCATGTATTTCTCCGGTTCTTTGGCGGCACAGCTAAGGCCAAAACGAGGAACGCTTTTGGTCGCGATTTTTTTTGCTGACAGAGTAAAGCCTCTCTTTGATTCGGTAATTTAGGTAGTGGTGTTGGGAACGCTAGTTGAGGGCTCGAGACCGAGACAGTGACATGTGCTTGAAAAGAAGCACGTACAGCGTGGCGACCATATGCTTCAACTATTAATTCATATGAGGCCTGGAGATTATGCAAGCCCACAGGGGCGCTCATATCGGGAAGTGCTGAAAGGTAATTTATCGATTAATGATAGTCTTTCCGATTTCCGACAGCTACTTCCTGGGATGATCTTGTTGCTTAACGATAGTTCGCAGAATTCCGAGATTTCCGAGATTCGATAGGGTCCCGAATAACGGGGTGCTAGCTTGAAGGAGCCCTTCTTTCTCAAGGATTATGAGTTATTGGGTCATATGGGGGTGTGCTGGTGTGGCGCATGCCGGTGCCGTGTGAGAGTGATTCTACCGTAGAGTTCACAAATTCTGTTCCGCTATCAGTCAGTAACGCCGATGGAGTCCCCACGGGTTCATAAGAACGTCTTCGAAAACAGAGACAATTTTTGTGCCGTCAATGCAGCATAGTGGGACGCATTCAATCCAGTTAAAAAAGAGATCTTATATGCCGAGTAGGTACAAGAATTCGGCTTTGCTGACCGATAGTTGGTTAATAATGTCAGGAACAACAACAGCTAAGGTTGACTATCACGCTGGCCAGCTATAATGCCAAAGCTCTGTCGTTGTTCAACTTTTATCCGCTGGTACGGGTTGCAACTGCGGACGTATCGGACCACCTGTTCGGCTAATAATATTGTGTCACTATTCTTGTAGGTCTTTCCAATATCAAGGTGGCCCGCTTGTACGGTATCATGACATTTTCGCAGCACTGCTTCTCGATATTTTTTGGAAAGCACTAACTTCCAGGCGTTAGTGTCCGGGAGTACCTCGTCGACGAGGATATTAGGACGGTGAAAGAATAATTTTTTATCTGAAGTGGTCTAATTAGGATTATGACAAGAAAATTTCTTTGCCTAAACCTATTGGTGGTGTCATCAATTATAGGAGATGCTCTTGCATTTAATAAGCTCGGCATTTGCGACAGCTAAGGTGTCATCGTCGCCTCCATCCTGTAGTGGAAATTCAACCAGACAGAATGGTACGTGAGCTGATATGTCTTCCCGCCGAACGAGCTCGAAGGCGTAGTTTTTGAATTGGTTGTTCAGTGGGCAAGTCGTCCAGTTCCTTTCAGTTCCAGTAGCTCCTTCAAAGGGTAAAATGGTCCGTCTCGAGATACGGCCAAAACTGTCGCGTGGCTTAGAGTACGGCGAGACACTTCTGTTCTGTCTTGGAGAATCAGCGCTTGGCTTTGCTCAGAATTCTGCTAGCGAACGAGATAACGCACTCTTGATTTTCTACTCTCTGGCTGAGTATTGTACTTAGCTCGACGGAATTCGCGGTCGTTTGCAGGGTGAACAGTAGGGAGAATTCCAGGTAAGTTAACATGGGTGCGGTAGTGAGCGTCTTACGGACCCTCCGAAGCGCATTGTTTTATATTGCTCTCGATTTCCAAGGCTTTTTTTGATGGAGCAACATACTCAATGGAGCTGCTAATGTTGCGAGGTCAGGTAGATATTGACAGTACCAAGAGACCATCCCCAAAAATCTACGGAGCTCTTTAACATTTCCTGGAGCTGGGTAATCAAGTACCGGTTTTGTCTTTTCAGTGTCGACTTTGCAATCCGTCTCGGTTAACGCGGAACCCTACGTACTGAACTTTGTTCTGGCAGAAGTGGTATTTTTCGGCGTTTATGGCGAGATTGACCTACCGCAGTCTTTCAAGCACGGTTTTTAAGGTTGACAAATGTTCAGCAAACGTATCACTTTCGTTGAGATAGAAAAATACTCAACCTTTTAGATCAGTCTCAATAAACTCATCTATCATCGCAGAAATGTGCCACGTTCTCTGCCCACTCCGTCAGCGCTACGGCCGAAACATTGAAGCCGACGTGGTTCCAAACATTCTCCGATTAAATGGTCCGATTTTTGGCAATTACAACATTTGCGACCGATTGCGGTGATGCTTGCAGTCTTTTGCGAAGTTTCGGTATCGGCTGGGGCAAGGGCGGCATCGGTATTAACCGATGTTAACAAGTGACGCGAAGACTGGAAGGGTTATCATTGTCAACGGTGTGGGGTTGTGGACGGGTCGCTTCGGGGTTGTGGAAGAATTTTGGGGCTATCAGTTAGAAGCAGGACGAGTCAAATGTACCGAAACTTTCAGGCGCGAACGCCAGGTTGTACCTTGGTAGCAGAGTGCGATACGTGCGGTCCACGATCTCGATCTCCACCCAAGTGCGACTAGCACAATTTATGAGTTCGTGTATACACGTGAAGTAGTCCGCTACCGACTTTTTTACCCCTGTGTCCGAAGTTCTATCTCAATATTCAACACGTAATAATAGTAAGGGTCAATAAATTGCGATTAGAATGCGCGGTCAAAGTCAGTGAATGTCACCCAACTAAGGCACCGTACGTTAAACCACTGGGATGCCAGCCCAGAGATCAGGATCGATGTACCCGTGAGTAATATCATGTCACCGATTCGCAACACCGCTCTTGCCACGGTGCGGGATCCGCGTAATCCTGAGGCTCCGCAATCAGTCATGGTGCAGAAGGGTTTTGATGAAGTCCGGGTGGCGTATCAAAGATGCGAGCGTCTAGATTCAAGGTTGATTGTCCGGCAGGAGCAGAGTGAGACCCCGGCGCGTCATTTGCCCATGCTTCTGAGGCTACGACATCTCGCTCGTACAAGTGGGCGTCGGTTCGCGTGTGTTTAATGTTTGTTTCATCGACTTGTCTCTCGTTCAAAGCACGGGTTGTCTCGGCTTGAATGAAGTTCTTAAGGGTGTGTCAGTTAATAGCGGTCGGCGGCATCCGCTCGGGTGACGCACTTCTCGCAAAAGCGTTGGCGTCTTCCCGTAGGGTAAAAATTACTTCCGAAGCCAGCCCACTTTCTTTGAGCTTCGCTGCGAGGTTGATCGGTACGTCATGGCTATTGCGAAAGCAATAGCGAAGGCGCTTGCGGAGTACCAACACAATGTCCTCTACTGGGAGCTGTCCCTCCTCTTATTCGCGGATTAGCTGCTCCCGACAGACATCATTACCCAAGCGATAATGATCTGTTTCACGAGTCGCGCTTTTTTGGCCACCATTGCAACAAAGAGAATAAAGAGAGAAAAAAGACGAGAAAGAAAAAGAACGAAAAGTCAACATCCTAGTAATTACAAAGTAGGAAAAGAGAGAATAGAAAACACTACAAAGTTGATTACTTAATAGTTAGAATCATACAGCAATGAGCCGATAAGAAAACATCCGTTAAAATTTATTCGCTCGCATAATTAATGTTACTTGGAACATTATACTTCTAGCAATTTCTGTCATTTAGAGTCATTTAAAGATAAGTTATCATTCCTACATTAAATTATTTAATTAACTAACTGGCTTCTCAGCAATATTGCACTGCAATGATAATCTTTTCAGTAGAGTAAGATTTTTCTTTTGTTTTTTTTGTTTGTTTTTTTTAAATCAATTTGACTAACTTACTATACACATTCAATTACAGGTCGCTATTTGTTTATTCCGACTGAAGGATTTAACCGATCGAGGATAAAAATTTCTTCGATCGGGAATTGGTTTCGTGCTTTTAAAACAGCAGTATTGCTTTATAGCAGCGTGGCTGACTTCTTGTAACTTGTTCGCAAATACCCCGGCTGCTATCGAATTCTGAATGCGTTGAACGTCGTTATTGATCAGGATGTGGTCTATCTGGGTACGGGTCGCGTGGATATTGCCAGGCGTATTTGTGGATAGTCTTATGAGGAAACTTGGTGCCGTCGATGAAGAGATGATGTGCTGATCAAAAGTCGATGAGACGGTTCCCGTTGTCGTTTCCCTCTGCGTGAAGGCTGTGTGTGCCTACGACCGAGCGAAGATCAATGTTGTCTTGATATATTGATTATAATTGATCTCTACTTTAGCGTTATAGTCGTCTATAAAAAGTTCAATATCGCTCTTCGGTGAGGTTTGGATGGACGTGTCTAGTTGGTTGTAAAAGGCTTCTTTGTTTGTGTCATCGTCTACTTCGTTTGGGGCATAGCACACTACAATGGTGATATTTAGGAACTTCGAGTAAAACTGAGCTATCAGCAGTCGATCGGAGACCGGTTTGTAGCCCATGAGTGATCTCCTTGTATTGATAGGCAGGATCAATGCAACTTCATTATGGTGGCTGCTGTTGTTGCCGCTGCAGATGAAGTATTCACTTGTTTGTGTTGTGAGAGCTCCCTGATTTTACCATTTTGCGGCGAAGATGCCCAGGATGTCGAGCTTGTATCGTCGCATTTCGGAGACAGCTTGCGCCTATCGAGAAGTTTGGGAAAGTGTCCTCACGTTCCAAGTGCATATTCGGGTTGTTTAGTGCCTATTCGGGTTGTTCAGTGAAAGCCAATAAGTTTTTGTGTGAGGTACGGTCCGGATGATTCTTTTTGTACCGTTTCTTAATATGGCTGTTTTTTATAGCTTGCGGTCCATCATACCAGAAAAACGACCTCCAGTGGCGTTGGAAGGCTCTACGGATTACGTTTAAGGTTGTAGTCGGTCGCTCACACCGGCACTAATACCGAGATAGCGGTAGTGGGAATCGAACCCGCTATCTATCGAGTACGAGCTAATAGATTCAACTGCTACACTCAATTACAATAAGTTTCTATTTTTAATTTTTAAATAAGGATATTATACAATGATGTATATCCTCATTTGAAAATTGACAAAAAAAACTTGCTTTTAATTATAAAATATACAAAATAAATTAATAAAAAAGTTATTATTTATCAATAATTAATATTTAATATTTTTTTATATAAATATTTCTAGCAGCACCTACAGTGGAAGTCACAAAGTATTACCGTAAAGAAGGGTACCAAAAATCGTCATAAAAACATATGAAATTAAAATAAGATAACAGGGTATAGTTAGTTGAGCCAATACGCGTGCAGATGTAAGATATTTTTAAATGCATCTTGATCTTTCCTTGACAGTAAAGTACAAGTAAAACTTACAGCTGTTTTTTTTACATGGTGTATATTATGTACTTTATTATAATCTAAATTTTCTAGTCAAAATGAAGGTTTCAATTTGGAAAGTTCAACTTGTATTTATTTTCTTACTATAATTCATTTAATGATTCAAGATTGACTAATTATTATGAAGTTTGTGTATTTGAAGTTAACTAGTAAAGATGATTAATACGTCAACAACAATGCAATATTCATTTTAAAACACATTTTTTCAGATAAAAATTAATATAAAAAACTACTAATGTCGATGCGCTATAACTTGCGCACATAAAGGATCGCGTATCGAAACATTTCAGAAGAAACGAGTGGTTGAATTAAATGTTTAAATCGTACGATAATTGGTCAAATCCTGCCCGTTGGATTAAATAATTTTGCGATGTTTGATAAAATGATACGTTTAGTTGGTTTCAAATGTTGCTCCAATTCATTATTTATTGAAAAACAATCATTCATTGGATTCTAACCGAGACCTAGAATTTTTGAGTCAATATGATCTGAATTATGAATTGATTTAAATTCATTAAATGAATCACACAATTGCATTTCATTTGATAACCATTTGCTGAGCTCCATGTACGCGGATTTGAAAATCGAAATAACTTCATTTAATATCATGAAGTTCGTCAAGATTATCCGCGTCTGCGAAAACATTATCAACGTCAACACTTTTTTCAACAAACTAGATGCGTGAGGAAATTTATTTTCATAATTGCTCGGAATTTGTTGCAAAGTTCGAATTGATAAATATGGCGAAGAAGCAAGGCCATATGTAACAGTATTTAACTCGAAATATTTCAAACGATTTGAACTTTTGTCTTTCAAAAAAATATTTCGATAAATTCTATCACTAGGATGAAACAGAATTTGACGGAACATTTTAACAACATCGGATGTAAAAACAAATTTAAATTGCCGCCAAGTGAGCAAAATTTTAGCAATATCGGTTTGTAATTTGAGGCCGATATATTGAATATCGTTAAATGTTACCTTCGAGCTAGTTCGCGCGCTAGCGTTAAATAATACGCGCAACTTTGGTTTTTCATCGACAATTTTTATGACTGGATGATGCGGAATAAAGATCCGCTCGTCATCAAGTGCATCCTCATTAAATAATAATGACATATGATTTAACTGCTCATATTCATCAATAAATTCGCGATACATTTCCTTTATTTAATCTATTTTGAATACGATTTAAAGCAGATTCTGCGATATGGTGCGATAATCCAATTGAATTTACTATTTCTGATGATTTTAATGGTAGTCGTACAAAGCATCTACCCGATTCAGATCTATAAGTTGTGTTTTTAAATAAGTGTTCACAATATTCATCTTCTTTTGACAATTTATTATTAGCTGGAATGTTTTCTAGTTCCCAGAATTTAGCCATTGTGTTGTTTAATTTACAGCAGTGGTTTACCGAAAGAAGCTTCGGGTTTTCGACTGAATTTAATTTACCCGAAACAATCCAACCAAAAATTGTGGATTAAGCAACTAAATTTTTATCTTTTGAAATAATAATATTGCCGGTAAGTATAGACGCCATGTTATCGACATCGATAATCAGGTCGATTTCCGAACGTGGATGTAAACAACGTGGAGTTAAATTTGAACCGGCAATTTCAATAAACGAATTTACATAAAATAATTTTGGTTTATGAAAAGTTATTTGTTTCAAAATAATAGCTGAAATATTTTAACTAGGATGTTTTTTATCATGAAAAGAAACAAAAAATTAAGCAGAATGATAAGCAGTTAAGTTTCCGGAATTGCCAATTCCTTGTATAGAATTGCGATTTCTGAATTTTTGTAGAGTCAAAATGTGAGCGACTTGTTCAGAAACAAATGAAACTTCAGATCCCTGGTCAAAAAGTGCGATGAATTTCATGCTCCGATCATCGGGTGCATGAATTCGGAAAACAGCAGTTGCCAAAAGATGAGTTGTTTCGCCTGAATTTGCCAAATTGCAACGCAAATCCTTGTTCGAATTATCATCATCGTGAGGGCATTCGTCATTCACTGAATTCAGCACGCTGACTTGTTTTGATATTGACGGTTGAATTTATTTATCAAACCACAATGAATTAAAGTGTCATGTTTGCCGTTACGTTTCTTGCAACGACTTTCAACACTAAATTTATCAATGAAATGTCTCGGTTTAAAACAATTAAGACACCATTGTTTAGATTTGATGAATTTAATTCATCAAATCTAAACATCGATTAGACATCGATTTAGAATTCGATGACTCTAAAACTTTAATTCTCGTTCCGAGAAATTTGTCGAGAATGTCAAATTCAGGGAAAGACATGGCATCGCCAAGATAATTTTCCCATTCGTTTTTAAATAATGAATTTGTCTTGTCAATAATTGTTTGAACATAAAACGTATTTTTAAGATCAATATTAAAATGTTGAAGCGCATCTATTGATATACATAGAATATTTTTTGCATATTTCAATAATCTCAAATTGTAAAATGAAATTTGCCTGATGGTAATAATTTTATTTAATATTTGAGAAATAATAAGTCGCTCATTTTGAAATGTTTCATTCAATGCATTTCATGCCACGATATAATTTTTAGATGATATAGTGAATAATTTAATGGCCGATTTTGCGTCACTACTTAAAGAAGATTTTAAATAGTGAATTTTCTGAACCTGGGATAGGTCAGAATTATCGTGAATGATAGATTTAGAGGTGTCTCGAAAATCTATCCAATCGGTATGATCGCCATTGAATTTTGGAAGATCAAGAATTGGCAAATAAATATGTGAATTATTTGAAAAGATATGCGATGTAATAATAAATGATTCATTATGAGTCTCCGATTCGACTCGAACAGCATTTAATCTTTCCATGGGTTCGTCTACGTAACCTACAATGTCCTCATAGAAATCCATAATTGTATCAAATTTATTTTCCGTAAAATATACGAGAGATATTCGTATATCCGCTGCGAGACCCACGGTGGTGCAATAAAAGCGAAATCTGCGATCAAGCCAGCCACAAAAAGCCCTGAAAATTGCTTACCTAAATTGTACCCTGTACTAGAGAGCGGGAGAGCTCAAAAGTGGCTCGTGTAGCCAAATATATTCGCTTTGAAGCGAATAGCTATCACGTTGAGGACAGCGAGAAAAATACCTCCGGCGCGGCGGATGCCAAAACTGGCATTAAATATGACAGCGACTGCAGGCAAATGCTCCAATTTGAGTAATGCCAGTGCGCCGCTCGTGAGCATAGCCTGTCATAGTGCTGTACGGGGACCGAAGAGAGGAGCGGAAAAGCGGGAAAATAGATACCGGTAGAATTAAAATTCATTTTAAATTAATTTTATTAAAAAAAAAAACGAACAGTTTAAAATAAAAAAAGAAAAAGAAAAGAAACACTCCTGCCGATCGGCTCTCGAACAAATGATGTTTGAATCAAAAGTTAGATCAGCTGATTTAATATCGCACATTTATATCAGTTGATTTCTAACGAGTATTTAATTTCAAAACAGTCGATAAAAACTGGATTTACAGAAGAGATTACTACTAGAGATTTACTAGAGATAATTACTAATCTAGCTCACAGTTTTTTGAAATATTTAGACTAAACTACTTCCTCTTGGTTTGATCCTCAGGTCCCCTAATTTGGCATTATTTGCCAAAATGGCGATTAAGAAGTAAAGTTTATTGTTAACACCGTTTCATACGTTAATAATAAGGTGGGAATAATTTAGTTCTCCCTTTTTAACACAAATTTCAAGGAAAAAGGATTTTGTCAACAATAACAAAGTCCGCAAGCAAGATGAATGCTATAATATTTATCAGATTTACAAGATTTTATTGGAAATAAAATAAAATAAATTATAAGTGCAGAATTTTCCTTTAAAAATTCCAAATTTTTTATTATTATATTTTGTATCTCATGATGTTATTATAACACTAAAACCTTGTTATATCAAGCACAAATAAAAGACATTAATTCAATGTTTTCGTAATCCAATGCTTCAGGCGCTAGGTATAAAACCCAAAGGTTCTCGATTAATGTTTGAAAGATTATAAATTTGTTATTTTTTTAGTATCTAGAAGATGTTTACAGAATAAAAAAATTTACTGATTAAGATTTATTGAATTATTTAAAAAAATTCAAATGTTTTTTTCAGATTCAACTTAATATAAAGTCAGTTAGAATGTTGGTGAAAACGGTACCGGTTTTTTCAGTAATGGTGATATTTTTTTTCTTTTTATGTACGATAGGAGAAAATATGATTGAGGAAAGTGAAAAGCTAAGATGGGCCGTGTACGTAATTCAATTTTTTGTTATATTATAAAAATGTTTGAAATTCTATGTATGTTATGTCTGTTATAATTATTTATTTACTTTCGACTAATTTAGTTATTTTATTATAAATAACACATGTAGATTATGGTAAATAAACACAGATAATATTGTGTAGCTTATAGTTTTAAAGTATGATCTATCGCAGTCAAACTTAATTCATAAAAAATGGATCGATTTCAAACCATAAAAGCTGAAACTCTTGAACGTTAGAAATTAATTCGCTTGTTAAAATATATGTATAAAGTAAATAATCTTTAAATCCACATTTAATAAAAGAATCTTT
>JABFQD010004730.1:0-11450 GCA_022817045.1 Psix sp. ZL-2020
AACATGTAAATATATTTTTATTATTCAATAAATAACAATGACATTTTACTATTTTTTCCATAAATTAAAAATTACTATATCATTTCCATGGTTTACCAGTACAAATTAATTGCAAATATCATAAAATCTAAATTTTATGGTAATTTATGTGTTATAAATAAGCAGTAAGAGGAAATAAAATTTTTGTAGCAAACAGTATTTTCCTATTCATTTTTCAAAAATACAAAATTATTTTGTAACTTTAAAAAAAGGTCATATTTAAATTTGATAAAATAAAGATTATTTTCTAAAAAAAATATAAACAATAGGAATAAAGTATAATTCCCAAATTTTTAAGTTGTTAACCTCTCTAGTTTATAGGCAGACAAAATATTATTTTCAGATCTTGCCTCAAAAATGTCAACATTCTCTTCGATTAATTAAATACTTTTAATTTTGATATATATATTCAACGAAGTGACAAAAATTAAAAATTGTTTTTACTACCAATGTTCTATTTTTTTCGGAAACCTAATTTGAAATTATAAATTTTTATTAAACCTAAACTCTTATCATATTTTAACGTGAAATCTGTTTCTAACGTAAATTTAATAAGGATTAGAATTATTAGTGACTTCCCACATCTCCAAATAATATATTGATGCAATACCGGTCCAAGCTATTAATAAAACCTTTTTACTTTTTGAAAGGTAAAAGTAAAAAAAGGATGTAAATACTTAAAAAAATTAAAAGAGAAGCTCCTCTCTAACTCTCTCTAGATAAAAAATTTTAATGATGGCCCCTCAAATATCTAAAGCGACACATAGAAGGTGCGCAGCTCAATGACACGTGAAAGAAAAATTGAGACAATAATGGCATTAAAAGATAGAAGCCAAAAAAAATCTAATGCCAGCAAAGCTGAGTCACAAACACCTTTTAATATATTTAAAATCATATTGATTACATTTACGTTTATTATAATAAAATAATAATTTTTCAAATTCAATTATTTACTGTTTGGGACATCATATATTTTTTAGATAAAGTTACTTTGGAACAGTTTTGTTTAAATCCAAACCTTGTGGACTGGATATTTGACTTTTTAAGAGAACAAACCAGTTTTTAGGTTAGTTTAGAGACTTCGATATGTGTTGTTTTTTTAAAATAATCTATTTTAATCAATGTACATTTTTTATTTATGAGAGAATACAACAACATACCTTTTTTTAATTTGTGAAACTTAATTTGGATGTGTTTTGTATGCGGGCGCTTTTTTCCCATTTTTTAAACACCCGCACTAACGATAATACCACATAAACAACAAAATTATTCATATTCGTTTTGAAATGTAATTTCAAGATTGCGAATAATATAATTCAAGAAATTTTGAATTTCGGTTTTTTAACTGACTAATCATTGTTTAATATTAAACTTTATAGGAATCTTTTCCACACCATAGAGATCCATTTGAGAAAGTTTGAAACAATTTTCCATTTAATATAAAAAAAAGTTGTTTTGTAAGATTTAATGGATATTTTTGAAAGGTTGTAAACAGAATACAATGTGGGATTTCATTTATATCGAAATATATTTGTCACACAATCAATAAAAATTATGATTTCATATAAAATATGAGTATATTTTATTTAACAGATTTTTTATAACAAAACATCTGTATAAAAAAAAGATAAATAAAGAACCAACAAATTTTTATATTATCAACATTTTCAATAATAATCATAATAATAACAAGAGAATAACTGTGGTTTATTGTTGTTGTTTGTTTCATGTGGAATTTTGCCAAAAAATCCTATAAATCTTTTCTAGAATAAATAAAAATTCTAAAATATTATTCTATGTAATGAAAAAGTAATTATAGTAATGGATAATATATATTTTTCAAAAAATCAATGAAATTTTAAGAATTAAAAATTAGAATAAAATTAATGAATAATAATTGGAACGTATTATTCGGGAATTCGGGTCACCTCAAAAAACAAAAATTAATATTTATACACGTGGAATATATTGTTTGTACATAATGGACCTTTCGTGTACATGAAGGCACGTGCTGTTTTGTAGACACGTGAAGATATTCAACGTGCATGAATTATTATTTTGTATGCACGGCGTATACTATTTGCGTGTAAGACTCTTCCAAACAAACTGACACAAAAATTATAATTAACCAATTTTTTAATCAAATTTATTTTATAAACAAAATTAATTATATTTTTGTTTACATAGTTAATATTTTATATGAAAATGTAACTTTGAAAAGTTCAATTTTAATTTGATTTTTTTTTCAATTTTAATTTAATTTATTTTTGTATTGTGGTTAATTTTTTTCTTTTGTACAATTTTGGTAAATTAAAAAGTCAGTTCACCTCAAACTGACTAGTTCTGTTAGTCTTGCTAGTTCTGTAGGTTTTTTTTCGAAAGTCAGGTAAATCAGTTCTTGACAGTATTTGCATTTAGAAATGCTACTAAGTACTTCAGTGATATCTCTACTATTTATAGAATACTTGTCTGATATAAAGGAATTCATTTTTGTAGTGCATTGTTCACAAAATTGAGAATAAAAATTGTATACACTCTCAGAATTTTAAAATTCTACACAAAATTACTTAAAACTACAAAAAATTTTACTGAAGTAAAATCATGCATTTTGACAAAGTAAAATTTGTCAAAATGCATGATGAAAAATCATAATTTACTGCAAAATTTTCAAAAAAATAAGTCAAATTTTGAATAATAAAAAAATTAAATTGATTTTTAGGGTGATTACATATGGATCGAACCCATTTCAGGAAGAGAATTCGACGTTGCTATCGGAGCTCGTGTAATATCAGCTGAAGGAAGACGTATTCAAGTCAGAGACGACGACAATAAGGTAAAATTTTTATTTTACATTCCTTCTCATTTTAAAACAATTATGTAGAAAAAGAAAATGCTATAACAAAATGCACATTGAAATTTATCAAAAGCCTTATATTCAAATTGTTTCAAAATGCAAAAAAAAAATAATGAGAGGATTATCAAAATATTTACAAATATATTTCATAAATTATTTTATTTGTTATAAAAAAAACAAATTTGCGATTATTTCGATTTGCCCTATATTTGTCATAAGTATATTATGACCAAGATTATGACAACTTAATGATCACGTCATGGCCATATCATAGATGTTGTTATGGCGTACAATATACTTATGTAAATTATTTAGTAATTTCTGGTCTTGTGTAAAGCTATTGACTAGAGCCTGTTTCTGAGCGAATAAAATATAAATCAAGTTCTGCTCAGTTACTATTATAGTCAAATCAATTAATAAGAGCTAATCCAAAAACCATACTAGAATTATACTAGCATACTAGAAACATAACTAGAATCTAGTAAAGGGTGTTTCTTTACTAGAAACTTTCTTTCTATTTCTAACGATTTGGTAAGAAACTTATAAGTACAGAATGTTGGGAGGTTCTGAATAAGACTCAAAAACTGGGATAGAAATATATATTTATTTTCTTTTTTACTAAAAAGCCTCGATTAAAAGTCTGCCAAGCAAATCATAGTCATATCATAAGCTTCAGTTAAGAAAAGATCCACATAGAAATACAGAACTTGATCGACATTTCCCTTAATTTTTGTACCTAAAAATTAAACTAGAGTAATAAAATGAACCAAAAAAATGATAATTTAAGTTTCAATAAAAATGTTAGTCATAAAATTTAAAAATTAATTTATATACTTACAGGAATGATTATTATTATTGAAGAAACTAATTAGGATTAGAATTTATTAAAAATTTTCTTAATTATTAAATATAGCTATGTAAATATAAAATTAAAATTGCATTTTTCACTTAAAATAATTCAAGAATAAAATTGAAAAATAATTTTTGCACAAATGCAGATTGTGAAAATTAACTTTTTTATAGTCATATATTTAAAATGTATCAAATAATCTATGAATTATGTTTTAGTTTTTTTTCTTTAAATTTTTTTAATTGATTAAAAAATCTTATTACAAAGACAATATATTGATATATTAACATTCGACTCATCCAGATTTCGTATATTCAGTTAGCAATTGTCTTTGACTTTTGGGTTCCATGAATTAACAATTCAGGAAGCAACTTCTGTAGTTCCTGTCTATGACCTCACTCAATTTCACTAGTTTTTCTATTGATGATAATTTTTTTCCAGGTCGGCCTTCAAATTTAGTTGAGTGACACATATTTAATCATATACTTTTCCTAAACTGTCCAATTTCAAAATAGTCTAAAAGTGAAAATAATGAAAGTGAAGATGAAAACTATCTTGACGATCTTGTGTTAATTGTGGACGATAGTGTGGATAAGATATTGATCAATACATGAATGTCGTTCAAAAAGAAATTCCTACTATTTCCCATAAACGCGTAAATAAAGATTCTATTTTTCGGTTGGATAATTCTTGTCAACTTTCTTATCATAATGATGAATAAGTGTACTAATGAATTTCCTTACTTCCTTTCGTAAAGTTACATAATCAAAATGCGTAACTTTGATGAGGCCAAACATCTTAATGAAAAATCTTCTATTTTTTATTGAAACAAATTTAAGAACAAATAAACATAAAAAGTCAGTTTTTCTCGTGGCAAATTGTGGTCTGGATGAGTGCACGGAACTGCTTTTCAAGCTTCTTGTTTTGAAGTATAGTTCCTTAAATTTATTTTTAAACAATATTTCAAACCAGTTTTTAGGATAGTTTAGGGATTTTTAATGTCAGTATTTTTAAATTAATAATTAAGTTTAATGAGTGTAGATTCTTTATTTAAGAAAAAATATCTATATAGCATAATTCGTTTATTTTATAAAACTTAATTTTGATGCATTTGCGCGAGCATCTTTTTTCTCATTTCTAAAACGCCCACACAAACAATAACGCCAAATAAATAACAAATTAATTCATTTTTATTTTGAAATGTGTAATAAAAAGGAGAAAATCAATGTACGTTATCTAAATATAATTTTAAGATTGCGAATAAATATAGTTTAAGAAATCTATAATGCCAGTAATTGTGACTATAACATCCTTATAAGTTTAATATGATTAAGTTTAGAAAACTTTAAAATTCTGACAAACAACGTAGATTACAACTTCAAAAAACATTAGTATTCGTTCAACCATTTTAACCTCAACAAATTGCATAATTCAATAAAAAAAGTCGCCTAAATTTAATCTGATTTCCATTTAATACCATCACATCGGATTTTATATAGTCAAACAATTATTTGAGATTCTATGAAAAATCTATCATTATGGTTTTTGACATAAACTTGGACGAACTCCAGACTAGGAAATTTTTCTGAAGATGTAGCATCATAAAATAATGTTGATTTTTATTTCTTTTTTCAAAACGAGTTACGATTCTAATCATAACAGTATTACAAAGTTCATAGTCAAAACCACAACTATAATTACGATTATATAGTCCATAATCATCTGCCATTCTGCTCTTCGAATTTATTCAGAGTTTTGATTATTATATACACACATATATTAATATTGATGCAGAGGGTCATACAAAATTCATTCTTTGATAAAATTTACATTTAACCCGAGAGTGGGTGCGCTATTCGTGTTTTTGTCACCCTTTTTAGGTTTTTGCATGTTTTACCAATTGTTTTAAATTATGAGTATGAGCAGCATCGATCGAAATAAATATTTTAAGTAAACAACAAAATTTGTTTAAATAAGCTATTATGTTTCAATTAATATTCAATGTTCGAAACTGTACCTTATCGAACATTTTGTTTTTGAACAGGTACAATTAATTGATTCTTATAAATATTTTTTATGAAAAATCTTATACTTAAACATTTGCAAAAGGAAACGTTATAATATGCAGTTTATTGATGTATTTTATCAAAAAAATTGTATAGCAAAATTCAATTTCATAATTTTGATAGTGAAAAAAAAGCTGCGCTTGGAATTTCAGCTATATTTAAAAGTTAGTTACATGGTTTTTGGTTACATTGGTTTTCAAATTTTAGGAAAAAATGTTAAAACAAAAAGCGAAACAAAAACAATTTTAAACTGAAAATTTAATTTTATGTTTTTATTTAGTTTAGCATGATAAGTAATAAAATTGTATAGCATTTGTTGCAAACATTTTAATTTCTTAAAAACTGTACAAAAGTAATTAAATAAGGTTAATTATTATGTATAAATATTTAGTAATTTTCAATAACTTTGTTGTATTTAATAAATTATAATCATAAGAATCTAATTATTTTTATTAAGAAAATTGATTCATTTCAATGTTTTTGAAATGTTTTAATTATGACACCTGATTTGAATAGTTAGCGCCACTACTTCAACTTTTGTGTAATTTTTTTAGATCTTTGGGAATATATTATCATAGATAAACATGAAAATCAATACACATGACTTTACATACAAATAATAGGCGACGATGATTTGGGTCTGATAAAACAATAGCGTGCTCACTAACAAAATTTTTTGCGCCCCCTTTGACAGATTGGCAAATCACTATTTGCCATTTTTCATATCTGAAATGAATTTTTATTAGGTTGATTATCAGTGAATCAATACGTACGTTTCTGTATAATAATGAAATGATTTGATTCGGGTAATAACAAATAAAAAAAGTTATTAAAAAGAATTGAACAGAACATTATATTAATTAATATTATTTTTAATGATACAAATATCTATAAATAATAAAATAAATCAGTTAAAAAGCATCTATTTTTGTAATACCAAAGATGATTAATTTGAATTAAAAGACTGATAACTTATATATTTTTGAAATTGTAATATATTTTGCAAGAGATTTATTTTGATAAATTATGTGTAAGTTCATGTAATGGAAATTTGGACATTGGGATTAAAGACACACACAACTGAACATTGTAAAGGAGAATATCCTTACAAGGGATTTTGTTGTTTAACGCGAATTGCCTTAAGTAAATATTTGCAATGTCTTCGAGATAGAGAAAATGCATGAGAATACATCAGCTCATTTATAAATCTTTAACAGCACAATGGAAAAATGAGTTTTTCGTTCTTCATTTACAAGATCGGTAAAAATTATCTTGTTATTTTTTGTAACACGTACGTGTTAATCCATACATTATCAGCTGGTTTTGATTTAGAAAAATACATCTTTATAGCCCTAGGGCTATAAAGAAAAATTATAGCCCTCTGGTTTATCAAGATAAATTTACCGCCCTTAAAACAGAGCGTTAAAGTAGCAATGACCTTGGCCTTGCATAAAAAGCTTAGTCCAAGTACTTTATATCCTAAGGGAGGTAAAGTGAACTTTATATTTATATGTAAACAAAGTGTCATTTACTTAATGGATTGATAAAATGATCTCTATAATTCACGGGTTATATAATTAGTATAAATTCGAAACAATTATTTTTCACATTTTTAGAAAACTGTTTACACTTTATAACTTACAATTTTTGCCTCTGAAGAGCACTTTTTGAGCGCTGTAAACATTACTGTTTCCTTTTTTGTATGCCGTCACAATTATTCATTTTATTAAGAGTAAAACTCATTTATGCAATTTCGCTTCTTTCATTTTTAGGAACAATGGCTAACACCAGAAAGAAGAATAAAGGCAATGCACGCCACATCCGTGCAAGGAGTGGAAGACATGATCAGCTTAGGAGATCTTCACGAAGCAGGCATCTTACGCAACCTTTTAATTCGATACAACGAGAATCTCATATACGTAAATATCATTTTATACAAGTTGGATAAATTAACTGATTTGTCTATATAGGTTATTTTAACTTACAAAATCTACAGGTTGAGTCGCTAGTATTCTAAATGTTGTAGGTTTATTCCAAAAGAGAATAAACATGTGATCGTAGCGACATCTGCATGAATAAAATACTGATGTATCGATGAAACAGTATATTATGCATCAAGGAATCAAAAACAGTTTTTACTCGTTGGGGTGAAGTTCACTTGAAACGTGATCGAGGGTTTATTGCTCTTCACCTTAAGGAGCAGAAAAGGGCACACGATATTTTTCGTTACAAGTACAATAAAAACACAGATTTAATCCTAAAAAAGAGGGAGTAAAACGAGGTTTTACTCCAGTGGAAGAGGAAAGTACGTTTCCATCACACATACACGCAAATTCGAATTTTTCTCCCTAAATTTGAAGAGAAAAATACTATTTTGCTCCCTCGAGAAAAAAACCGTCCCTCAAGAGCAAAAATAAGTCACCTTCGGTGACGGGTTTATCTCCCTAGGGAGCAAAATACAATTATTTGCATGTACTTGTGTAGAAAAATATCGTATGCACCTCCGAGAGCAAAAATAAGTTTCGCTCTGTTGGTGCATAATATACTAATTTTATTCCATAGATACTATATTTACTTCCGAGGGAGTAAAAACTTGTTTTACTATCATTTTTGAGGGAGTAAATCTGTGTTGCACGTGCACGTGTGACTTTTAGTCAACTATTTATTCATTATTATTACTTTAATTTTAAAAATATTATTAAACATATTATAATTATAACATTTGTATGATGTTATTAAAATTTATAATGAAGTTTTCAATTTAATTACCATAACTTATTAACAATATTACTGAAAAATATTACGTTTTAAATCGAGTATATTTATAATAGGGAATATGTAATGTCATAGAGAACGTTTCACAAAAACAAACTTAACTATAATTCTAATTTATGACTTTTACAGACCTATACGGGATCTATCTTAGTGGCCGTTAATCCATATCAAATACTACCGATTTATACGGCCGAACAAATAAAACTATATAAAGATCGTAAAATCGGTGAATTGCCACCTCATATATTTGCAATAGGTGATAATAGTTATGCTCACATGAACCGTTATGGACAGGACCAGTGTATTGTTATAAGGTGAACAATTCATATAATTCATTTACTAGTTTTTCAAAATTGACTAGATCTTTATATTTGACTTTCAAGTAAACTTCGTTTTTAGTGGAGAAAGTGGAGCCGGGAAGACTGAGAGTACTAAATTAATTTTACAATACCTAGCAGCTATTAGTGGAAAACATTCATGGATAGAGCAACAAATTTTAGAAGCAAATCCTATTCTTGAAGGTAAGTTTTTTATTTTTTATAATTTCATTTTTCTAGTTTCAAAAGTGTTACAAACAATTCACAATATGCATCCTAAGTTCCAAATGCTTTTACAATGAAAAATGAGTGATAAAAATAATTATATGCATAAATGATTTATTTCAATTTCAGCCTTTGGAAACGCAAAAACAGTGCGAAATGACAATTCGTCTCGATTTGGAAAATATATAGACATTCATTTTAATGAACAAGGTGTTATTGAAGGTGCGAAAATAGAACAATACTTGTTGGAGAAATCACGAATAGTATCGCAAAACTTAGATGAAAGAAATTACCACATATTTTATTGTATGTTGGCTGGGCTTTCTAGAGAAGAGAAACAAAAACTTGAGCTTGAAGATGCATCCACGTATAAATACCTTACAGGGGTAATTAATTTCAGTTATTAAGAATATTAATGATTTTTTAATGCAGAACATCCAGGACATTATTTTGTTTCATACTATAAGAATTTTTCTTTTTTTTAATAAACAAACTTCATATATATGTAGTAAAATACTTTTAAATTTTATTTTTGGATAAAATATTTTTTACTTAAGTGTGAAAAATCTTGTAATCTTTAATTGAATTTTCTTAACCAAAGGGAGGAAGTATTACCTGTGAAGGTCGAGATGACGCTGCCGAATTTGCCGACATAAGATCAGCTATGAAAGTCTTACTTTTCACAGACTCAGAAATATGGGAAATCTTAAAATTGCTTGCTGCATTGTTACACATGGGAAATATTAGATACAGAGCGACAGTCGTAGGTTCGTAACTCAATTAAAATACCATTTTAATTTATAAATATTCTTCACATGAATGGAAACCAGATTTCAAATGTTTCACTTTAAATATTTTATTTAACTCATTCGCCATGATTTGTTACGTGTTGTAACGTCAGAGACGCTGAAAGTTAGAAGTCACAGAACAACGGAATCCCACGTCATTAGTTACCACAGCTAAGCGTTTGTCAACCGTTGCGAAGATTCGCTACAATTCCTGCTGAATGAATTGAAAATTGAACTAATGGAATTTTAAATGAATATGCCTTTTTAAATGAAAAATTCGTTTCAGATAATTTGGATGCTACAGAAATTCCGGAGCAAATCAATGTTAAAAGAGTGGCCCATTTATTAGGAGTTCCAGCACAATCTCTTATTGATGCTCTGACAAGACGCACAATTTTTGCTCATGGCGAAACTGTGGTAAGTACGAACTCGGTATTTTCTTACGTGATTTTTTACATCGAATTTGAATTTTATTCCTTCAATGTTTTTCCTTCATTTTTTTTCAGATTTCAACACTATCCTGTGAACAGTCTGTAGATATAAGAGACGCTTTTGTCAAAGGAATATACGGCCGACTGTTTGTTCACATAGTAAAAAAAATTAATGAGGCCATTTTCAGACCAAAGCATTCTTCGCGCAGTTCCATTGGCGTCCTTGATATCTTCGGTTTTGAAAATTTCAATCATAACAGCTTTGAGCAATTTTGCATTAATTATGCCAACGAAAATCTGCAGCAATTTTTCGTCCAACACATTTTCAAGCTAGAACAAGAAGAATATAACCATGAAGGCATTAATTGGCAACACATTGAATTTATTGATAACCAAGATGCCCTTGATTTGATTGCTATAAAACAACTTAATATTATGGCTTTGATAGATGAAGAATCCAAATTTCCAAAAGTAATATATTTTTGAATATTTAATTACTATAATAAATCTTTAATACAATTTGAATAGAATTTTAAACTGTAGTGCAATCTCATCGCCGTAACATTCTTGCTTGTGACTATTGCTCATTAAATTTTATACAATGTCATGCATAATGTTGTGTCTTGTCGTAACTTGTATATTTATGTAATACGTAATTTAATTAACATTACATGATACAATGTAATGAAGCGTCTAAATCTAGATTATTTTTTATTTTTAATAACTTGAAATATATTTTAACTAAAAATTATTTTAGTTAAAATGAGTTTTTATTTGATTACCAAATTGAAAGTGAGAAAAGATTATAAAAAGTATATTTCATGAAATAATTTCTAAAAAGCGATTTCACAGTTCACTTTGAATTCAATTGTTCTTTTAAGAATGTTTAACTTCATTGATCTCGTACTAAATGTATTTTTTATTGCGTTTTAGACAAAAACGTAATCCAAAATAAAATTTTAATTTGTATTCATTTAATAATACAATCGGTACTGTTCCGCAGAAATAAATGTTAATTATACATTCAAAAAAACTTGTTTTCACTTATTTTTAATGTATTAATTTTAACAATTAAAATTTTGTTTATTTCATCATTTGAAATCAT
>JABFQD010004731.1:0-11449 GCA_022817045.1 Psix sp. ZL-2020
GTAGCCAGTTAAACGTGTGCGCAAAAAGAAACAAAAGCCTCAGGAGAAAAAAAGACACTTGGCCTCCAGACGCGGAAAAAAGACCATTGAAAGCCATTAGTAGAAAGAGCAGAAATTCAAAACAAATAATAACAATTTGATAAGCGAAGATAACATGCACAAAGTTAACTTGCTAGGCGCGCATTTTGAAAGAATTCACAACCCTAAATATCCTAAAAACAAAGATCCTAAGAAAAACTATACAACATAATAAACATAAAAATAGACAAATTTAAAAATGAAATAAACTCTGTCAAACAAAATAACTCGACAATAATAGCATTCGATGAAAAAAATTCAGCACTAAATCTGTCTTTTAAGGCCGACGAAAATTATTTCTAGAGCGCGAACGAGGTTATGTCGATTTTTGGCTCTCTAAACAACAAAAAGTCCTTAGGCTTTGATGTAATCTCATACTACGTACTAAAAAAAAGCCCTTCAGCTCTGGTTTATGCGTATATGCATATATATGAAACAATCAGCATTTTTCACTTAAATGGAGAACAGCTAAAATTATTCACCTCAAAAAAAAAAAAAAAAAAAAAAATTATTAAGACAACAGCAATTGTAACAGTTATAGAGTTTGTTGCCGAATATCAGTTAAATATTCGACGTCATAATAAACGATCGACTCCAAAAATTTTTTTGATGGAAAAAAATTATACCTGACTACCAATATAGATTTGGGCATGGCCATTCAATAGTTCATGCAATTAACGTCTTGACCTCGGATATATGTAAAAATCTAGTAGAACCTAAATTCGTAGAGGCCGCGCTAGTCGACTTAGAGAAAGCGTTTGATACAGTTCGGCTGGACGGGTCATTTTTCAAACAAGAGAAATTAGGCTTTTTTAGGCATATTTTGGAAATGCTTTGGCAGATGCTAAGAGAAAAAAATTAGAGTCGTAAATAGTGAAATAACTTCAGATAAAATATTTACAACCTCCAATGAATTGCAGCAAGAAACAGTGAATGCTCTACAGCTTTTCAATACATGTACGTATCAATTACTGAACCTATTTGGATTAAATAGAGAAAATAGAATGAAAGTGTTAACTTTTGCAGATAATGTAATCATTTACTGTGTTGATATGTTTATTAATACTGCAAAAGAATGTTTACAGACTGCGTTTGACAAAATAATCCAGTACTATGAGACATAGAAATCAATAGTATATTACGTATCGAGGGAGCGAGGAACAGCTTCGCGAGGCGAGGCCTTCGGCGCCCCGAGGGTCTCTTCAGCCCGCTCGAGGATTCAATCACAGCTGACGAGCGAAGCTGTTCCTCGATCCCGAGATACGTATACTGTTTTTTGGTGCAAGCGCGTAGTCGAAGTGGCTCGTCAAGGGCAAGGGTATTCGGCAATATGTACGGCGACGACTTGTTCATGAATAAGATGCTTGATGCTGCCGTGAACGTCGTTGACGAGCAGCTACCGGTCGCCAAACAAAATATCGAACCGATTTTTCTGGCGGCTGTAAAAAAGCCAACGGTGGCCGAATACAATACTGTGTACAACAGTTTTAAAAATTGGCAGCGAATGAACGTTTTTAATGACATAAACGAGAAAGTCGTTTTTGCGTATTTTAATGAGCAGAAAAAAAATTAGAATGAAGATTTGATAAGATCAACATAAGCTTTTTATTTCTATTTTAAGGTTAAGTATTTTTATAGCTTTTATTTAATAAAACATTTGTTCTTTTTTTAAATAGTTTTTTTAAGTTAAAAAGCATGCTGCAATTATACAACAATGTTGATATCACGGAGTACGTTTACGTTTTGAAATATTTAATATTTAAAAATCCTACGACTCGGGAACAAGGTCGGTTTATATTTTTTTTTGTTATCGTCATTTATTGAAGTAAATGATTTCATTTAATAATTTTTTTAATTTTTTAGGTTAGGACGTAAGCTTTAACAACAGTTGAAGAAAAAATATATTTAATATATTGTCCTAGATTAAATTGATAAATAACTGTAGTATGGATTTCAAAGAACACACTTAAATCAGCAGTCTAATTATATTTCAACTATTCATCTGTTACACTGTCGATTTATATCGGACACAACCAGTACCCTCGTCGTTCTCGTCTAAAAGACTCTCGCTCGCCGCCTAACCAGAAACTGTCTCGCGTCGACTCGTTCACTGTTCATTCGCTACCTGAAAACTTTACGAATCCAAACAAACAACCGATTGTTGTCAAGGGTCGTATCGAAGCTCGGCGGTCGCCGGTCCACACTTGGCCATCCTGAATAACAGTTCGTCCTCGAACTCATTCCTCTTCTTCCGTTGGTTGTTCATCTTCATGGAACCAGAGTTTCATAGAGTCGGCTGCGCTATAGGTAGTTCTCGGTCCCTCTCCTTCGCCTACCTTCTGTACTCTGTATCTATCGTGACCGTGTCTCTTCACCACCTCATAGGATCCTAGAAATTTTAGCTGACGCTTATTCGCTGGTTTCAGAAATGCCATTACAGCCTTGACTTTTTTCTCAGAAGACCTCACGCAACCTTTCTCAATAATATGTCCCAAAAATTCGACGCTTCTAACCAAGAATTGACACTTGGCCCATTTCATTCGCAAGCCCGCCACACTAGCTACATAAAAAACCTCGCGCAATTTCATTAGTCCTTCCCTCTCGTCGAATGCAGAAACAATAATATGGTCCAAATAAACTAATACTGTTCCTTTATCAATCAATTCAACTGTTTTTTACCAACACTATGGGACTTGTATATTCGGATAACGACGACTGTCACATCTTTCGCTAACCACTTCTCGATTTAGTCGTCAACAATTTTTTTCCGCTATAGATAAACGCCTCGCTGGTTGCGCAACAGGTCTATCCTTTTTTACAATAATATGCATTTTAAGACCATAATCATTCGGCTTACCAGGTTGATAATCATTTACCATTGTTTCGATTTCACGTCTATACTCAACATTCGATACATTTTCCAAACTCAATTGCGTTTCACCCGACGCAACGGAACAGTCTATTTCGAAAATATCCGGTATAATTTCATCAATCGCTCTCATGTTTCCCTTCGCAATGTTTTAAATTTTATTTGGCATTGAGTCAATTTAACTTCTACCGTTTGTAAAAAATTAGCTCGAATAAGGACCGAATATTTAATCAAATTATCTGGGATCACATGTACACGTAGATCGTATTGTTGATTATCGACAAGGATGTGAATAGTCACTTGACCTAGAGTCTCTATCAAACCCGAACCTACGCCCCTGAATTCGATAGATTGCCCAGTAATCTGCGGTGATCCCAGTCTCACGTGCGTTTACGCGCCTACCATTTAATTCGATAAGTTTAACGTACTTACGGGTAGCCATACTTGCGACGTTAGTTTCGTTGACTGCGCTCACACGTTTATTACAATTGACAGCTATATAACCGATTTCTCCGCAAGAATAGCGTTTAGCATGACGGTTCTTATTCGGGCAGTTAATACGCACATGATCAGATTGACCACATTCAAAACATGCGCGACTTCGCACAAATGTGTTTCTCTCCGGTCTCTTCGAAATACCTGGACGATATAAGTTTGAATTAAAATCATCCAACCTTTCCGCAACGTGTTCCGTCATCGGGCTTCGTCGTCTCAGCTTAATCTTTTCGAACGCTCGCAACAATGTTTCTACTGAAGAGAACCCTCGGATGTAAGCCTGGTCGCGTAATGTTACATCAGGGATGCCATCGATGACATATTCTATCATTTCACGTTCGTCAATGATCGGGACTAAGTTGCCTAAAATAATTTTCTCATGTATATAGTCAGGAAAAGTTTCAGTAGCACGCTAAATGCGATTTTGAAAAACACGACGGGCGTCGAGTTTACTTTGTGGATTGAAAAACATTCTTTTAATTGCGGATAACACATTATCAGCTGACAAGATATGTTCGGGCTTAGAATGTAATCATTTTAATGCGCAACCCGTCAAACGCATACTTATCAATATTTTAAGAGATTCACTATCTATATCATACACATTTTTAATGAAATTTACTCGTTTAGGCCGAATATCACACTTTTCCGATTTACCGTCAAAACTATCTAACAATTCCGCAATAGATTTAATATTTTCACGCTTAAGCCCATAATTACAATTATTATACAATGTCCGCCCATATAAATTGCTCGAATTCGTGATGGGCCCACAGTGTCTTCGTTGTTCGACTGGCATTTCTTTGAATTTTTCCAGGCCTGGAACATGTACGCCCGATCGTGTTTGGCCTTTGATTTCGGCGAGATGTATTTTACCGAGGCCTCGTTGGCTAAAGCCAACATCTCGTCGGGCACGAAATCCGCGTTCGAGAAATCCAGGTTCTCCATTGTCATCACTGCCACGAGCATCGAACACCAGCACACTTACTTCATTTAAGTTATGAAAGCATTTTTTCCGCGCGCTAATGAGGATATGTCCTAAAAAATTTGCCTAATTATTCGCTTAGACCCACATTGTTGACATAGGTGACATTGTTGCCCAAACAGCGGAAGCGAACAAGAATAACTGGATACGAAGAGTGTAGCGAGGGTCGCAAAGATCGTTCTCTAGGGTGCAAGGAAACTTTTTCGCACTCTAGGGAGCGAGCAAGTACTTCGCGGTCGAAAAATAAGCCCGCGAGGAGCCACTTCGCGCGCATGCAACGAAAAAGTAAATGTAAGCAAATGCAAATCAGTATTTTACAATAAGTAGAACCCCATGATCAAACCATGGTAAATGGGCTAACGTTAGTATTTTGGGTAATCATGAAACAAATAGAAACATAGATCATACGTATATTGTCAGATATCTTGGTCTATTATTGGATATGAAATTTGGATACAATGAACATATAAAAACACAAATAAAGAAACCAAAAGGCGTTTATTACAAGTTGATACCGCTATTTCAAAACTATTTTTACTTCCAAAAACTGTGATGACCTAATCATAGGTGGATTTTATGATAAAAGCGACGACACCATTCTAAATTACATGGGTAAAAGATTTTTGCCAGCGGAGGCTTTTACATACTTAAACAAGACATAGTATACCTTTTATGTATCACATATCAAGACACGCATTCCCGAAAGCTTTAAATATGAAGACCTAGTCTATACAGATACGCATAGTAGTAATCTGAGATTCTGCTTGGATATTTCTATGCGTGATAAGATCACGAAATCCAAAACAAAAATAATTATACTTTGCGCTATAAAATAATTAGCGCAAAAATATTTATATTTTCTTATATCGCTTGCGCAATCGATATCTATGTATCCTTCCGTATCACAACATTAAAAATCTAAGCAGTTTTGGTATTTTTTTTTATTTATCACGGAAAACAGACGGAATACATATATTCTCCCTTGAAGCTTATTATGTAACACGCATAGCCGAGTCGTCGAGCACTAGATATTTAGTCTATTAACGTATTACACCCATTAATTGTATAGTTTATTGTTAAGATGTTTTATTCAAACTCGTATATATTATATGTTGTATGTTATAATAAAAACACAAAAAATAGCGGCGCAAACCACTATTTTGGAGATATAAATTCGAATCCTTGCCGCGAAAATTTTGAACTGATGTCGCTTCTGTCTTTAACCAATCTCCTACCAGCCTTCTCTGATTGTATTTTTGCGTGGAGAAAATATAAAAGCTCAATTTTTTATTTTAACTAATTTGTTAAATACATTTGTTGGATAACGTCTGGATTCAGGCCAGGGTGCGATCCTCAGTCAAGTAATATCCAGACGTATTCTAGATAATCAGCAAGATTATTATCAAATTATATCCAGCTTCACAATACGCCAATATATATCCAGCCATCATATTTCCACGCCGCCGACCGTTAAATCACAACAGCTTAAAGAATAGATTACTCGAAAGTTACTCTCTTCACCACAGGTTCCACCAAAAAACTGGCGTAAAGCTTACTTAGTTGGAGCTTTAAAATTCACTCTGCGAAGTGATGCCTGACTGCGGTTCCGCGGGTAGATATGTTTGATGACGGACGAAGAGTTTTTAGAAAGTATGGTCTTGTGACGAGCCCCATCGACCAAAATAGATATTCTCCGTCAAATATTGAAAAGACATACACATACACACACGTTTATGAAGGTTTTTAAAACTTTTCTAAGTCTGTGTTGTATGAGGGATCGAGGTAATCGAATTAGCTGCACTGGTTTATCGCAAATATTTTTATAACTTTTTCGTAAAAGTTATGAAAATATATTGTCTTCCAAAATTACATTTTACATGTCCGCCAGATTTTTTAAGTGGACTCGCGCGTGGCTCAACCAAGGACTAATTCATTTGCTTAAAGCGCCCCCTCCCTCTCCCCTAGCCCAAAATCTACCGAGTTCCTTATATCGACAAACCCACACTCGGCCGTCGTATATCGATTTTCGTCCTCGCAAAGGATGAAATTTTGTCAATCTAGTCCTTCTGACTTATCGGGTGCCCACCACTTCATCGAATCTGCTGCCGTTGTTGTTCTTATGGGTCCATCAGACGGCCCACCTTTTCCACTTCGTAACGGTTCTCGTTAAGTACTTAATTGACTTGGTAAGGGCCGATGAATTTCAAGCAGAGTTTCAAACCAGGGCCTTGTTATGTCCGCCACACTGCTACCAGGTCCCCGACTCTTTAAATATTAGGGTTCTTCATCTCTTAGTTGAAATTTCGGCGATTCTTCTTCTGGACTTTCGCAATCTGCTGAGTGGCTTGTTCTCTCATCTCTTCTCTCTCCTTCTCGAATCAATTTCTTCTCTTCTGTTTCAACTAATGGTAACTGCTCTCTCATTCATGTCCCCATGAATGAGACATCAGCTGTAAGGGAGATTTGCCTATCTTCCGATAAATTACGGCGTTAAAACACTGCTGCACCACGCCAAGATATTTGAACCACTTCACGATCTTCGTCGCTGATAATTTGATGAGCAGTGGAATGATGGTACGATTAACTCATTCTACCTGCCGATTTGCACTTTACCACCGAATGTCTGTGGTGATGAGTTTCTGCTCGACTTTCTTCTGCTTACAATACTGCGCGAAGTCATCAAAGTGAAGGCCGGCTCTCGGTCCTATACGATTCATCTAGGGTTGCCGATGATAATGGCTTGTCTCCGCAACTTGTCTAGCACTTCTGCAGTTCCGGTTGATCTCGTGGGATACAGCCATACGAATTTGGAGAAAGCATCGACTACTACGAAAAGGTGTTTACAGGTTTTCCTCGTAGATGCCACTGGTCTCAGATAGTCAATATGATATGTGCCTAGGGAAATCATTCCGTTGTCGATCGTATTAAGCCACTCTCCATCTTGCCGGCCTTTCTCTCCGTCAAAATGAAGATCACATAATTTTGGATTACTTTATCCACGTTTGCTTTAACATCAGGAATCCAGGAGTCGCGCCTCACTATTGTCTCTGCTTGAGCTGCAAAAAAATGACCCTCCTCGTGCCGGAACGTTCGGCAATCTGTAATGATTTTAAAGGGTGTATCAAGTAGATAGGCAATAAACTTTTTCAGCGCCTTCATAATTGCCAGAATCTCAAGCTCGTAGCTGGTACAGCGTCAATACTGGCTGCTGACCCAGCACCATCTTCAACTAATTCACCGCCTCTCGCTGAACTGTTCCTAAAACTAACGGAGTTTCTGGGTGCAACAAATTCGTCAAGGGTTGTGCTACAGACGAGTAATTTCGGATGAATTTGCGAAAGTACCCCGTAAGCCCCAAAAAACTTTGGAGCTGTCGCACGTTTTTCGGTTCTGAAAAGTTAATCAGACTGTGAACCTTGTTTAGTGCAGGTTATAGTGCCATTCTCCATCATAGTTCCAATACACTCAACTTCTTTACATAGAAACTTACACTTCTTCCATGTCTTATGCTAACCTGCCTGGTCAGATACTTTCAAAAGTGTTCTCAAGCAGTCCATTCCACTCACACAATCTTTAAATAAAACAATAAAGTCATCCATATATGTTAGTACAATTCCCTGTCTAACCAGATCTCTAAACATTACATCTCTAAACCGTTGTAATACAGCAGGAGAACTGCAAGACCCGAAAGGAACCCACAAGAATTCGTATTATTCATCTGGCATGCTGAAGGTAGTATAGCGACGATTACTTTCCTCTACTGGCACATGAAAAAAACCATTTTCCAAGTCTAAAGTACTAAAAAATTGTGCACCCCGCAGCGCATCCAACGCGTCATCAATGAGTGTCATAGGGTATATATTGCGTACAACTTCCTTGTTACCTCTCTATAGTTCACGCACAGCCTATTGGAATTATCTTTTTTTTTACAAGAACTCTTGGACTCACATGTTTCGGAATTAACGATCTCACAATTTTTTTTTAACCATTCATCCACCTGATTCCTCATTAACTCTCTCTTGTACATTGATAATCTACGCGCATGTGTATGAATAGATTTGTCACTTTTCAGAAATATTTTTATATTTACATCCACGTCCGCCAAATCGCGAGGTGAATATTTGTCGATTAATTTCTGTAACTCATTTTAATACTCTACACTCAAGTCACTCAGTACATTATCGACTCTAATCTTGATTACATCTAAACTGTCGCTCATGGCATTTACGTCAATTTTATAAACATCCGGAAAAGCTTCACAGTTTTAAGAGGGCAATTTGATACTGTAAAAATCCCCTCCCCATCCACCCCCTGGGGGCGAGAAGGGGATAACTCTTAATTTTTCAAATATGGACCCCTACTTTTTATTACAGATTTGGATTCTACTCAAAAAAAAATGAGTAAGTTTTGTTTGAAAACTTTTTTTTCAAAATATTTTGTTCAAAAAGTCAATTTAGGGGTGTTGCTATTAGAATTGAGTTACTTTTTGAAAATTTGACTTATTTTTTTCTATTGGTGGTCCAAATTTTTTAAATACTCGGCAAAACTATAAAACAGAGTTTTTATTAAAGGATCATTTTTGAGGGGTGCCAACTTCACACACCTTAAAAATTCATGTATATCATCATTTTACGATGTTTTACGAAATTATTTATCCTAGTCCCAACATCCTAGTATTAAAACAAGTACTATCATCTAAAAAGAGTTGTTTAGAAATACCGTGACATGATGTAAGACGCTTAAAAGAATTTATAAGGATTTTTCCAACCTGAAACCACCACAAGGTGCACTACTTTATTATACAAAAAAACGAAGACATAGAAATATACTTTCTCAGTTTTGTTTCTAATAATTTCAATGTTGAAAGATTAGAAGCATTACCAGTATTTACAATTGGAAAAAATTGAACGTGAACTAAAGATAAATTATCTATGACGTGGAGAGTTAGGACAGGCTTTAAAACATGTTATGCATATACTGATATGTGACGTCGTTTTTGGAGTTGCGTCAAAAACGAGATACAAATAGGTTTAACATCTATGTTTTTCAACTAATAAATAATCGTTTCTGTGTCATGGAAGGTTTCTGGTGAGTTTCAAAAATAGTCAAGTTTTGGTATTGTGTATCATTTTGTTTGATTTATTTTATTCTTGAAGCAGTAAATTCTTATTTTTTTCGGAAGAATTATTTCAATCGTGTATTCTTCAATATTGTTTTTAATATTGCAATTTAATAAGCAATGTTTTTAAAACAGCTGCTTGTAGCAAATGATATAAATTATCGATAACGATATCGTTTTAGTTTTACAAAATATAATTTTCTGATAGCAGAACACATTTGTCACTGACGTGTGTTACTCCGAGCCTTTATGACTTTAGAGAACCGCGCTATCGTCGCCTTTTAGTTGCGGCGTATCTGGATACTCACAATAAACGCAAAGCGTGTCCCGAGGTGGTTCTTTTCTATAGAAGAACGAAAATTCGACATTGCTCTAACTCCAGGCCAATAATCCACTGTAGTTTGCGATATTGCTATTGTATTAATTATATTCCGGAAATACTCGTAAATCGAAGTGAATATATATACATATATATCCAGAGAGAGAGAGACCTCCCGATGGTTCTACTACAACCTCTTGCAGGGAGATTTACACTAAAACGAAGTGTTACGTGAATTAAAACGAAACTGTACTACATGGATAAATCGCTATCCTGAAAATCATAGCTATAATGATAAAGAGTTTTAATTTCATTTTTGAAACAGTCAAGAATCTTCCATGCTTTAACTTCAATGATCTAATGAAATAATTCATAATATTCAAAGGTCCAGCTATAGTTTTAAGGTATACTAACGAAATAATACTGATGATAATGATAAGAAAAAATTGTCCGAGCTGCTTCAGTTAGCTTCTCAGGGAGCTGTATACTATTAAACTGATATTTTTTTTTTATAATATTGGACATATTTTATATTATATGAATGTACCATGAACAGATCAATCAAAATTATAACTTTGGACTTTGACTTTTTGACGTCAAATATGGTGGTTAGTAGCGCTACTTCCAAGCGATGTTTAATGACACTTCATTTTCAAAATCTTTATTATAACTCGCCAGTCTCATTAATTTAAATAAAGGAATGTTTTCGTTATAATCTGTCGTTACGACTGGTATCGAAGCTTATCAAAGCTCGTCGCAATCATAAGTACGAGTAAGATGAGAGAGTGAGCGCTTAGCGCTAGTGTCGAAGCTCTAAAGTGAGTGAATTGTTACAATGCATAAGATAGAGAAAGATGACGAATAAGATAGACTTACGGCTATCCATTTTCTTTTCACCTATCTTAATCATGTTTTTTTCCATCGTATTTTTTCAGTTCTGAACGAACGATTCCAACCTTGGAACAAAAATATGTTGAGCGGATAGTACTCCTGGAATGAGCCCTTATTTGAGCTTTCATTTACCGAATAAGTCGAGTGATGATTTTGGGGCTGCTTACGCGGTTGATCTTTACAGTTAATTAGTGGCTTTCGAGATAATAGGCGTCTTGATTAAGTTTTATACTGTTTTCTCTACAACCTGTGCGTCTTTTAATTCCTCTACAAAACTGATGCCAAGAAGCCATTCATCCATCTGTGCGTTGTTCTTATCGATGAGATTCAAAGCATACTTAAAAAAACCCGACGATCAAGAATCAATCGACGCCTACGGTCGGCCAATAAGTGTCAGCGAGTTAACCTATATAAATCGCCATGATTCCTATACGAAATATCACGATAAAATTATCACGGTAGAAAATATCACGATTTAAAATATCACGGTAGAAAATATAACGATTTAAAATATCACTAATTAAAATATCACTAATTAAAAATATCATGATTTAAAATATCACTAATTAAAAATATCGCGATTTAATTTATCTCTGCTTATAACATCATAATTATATATTGTCACTGTTAAAATATTGCGACTTCATTTTTCGGTTTATATTTTCTGGCTATGAATATTTGTTTTGATCTCAT
>JABFQD010004732.1:0-11448 GCA_022817045.1 Psix sp. ZL-2020
TTCATTCTCTGTTGTGTGCTCTGTGTGCGAGGACTCTCCTGGTGACAAGTAAAGTCACATTAGAAAATAAAGTTAAAGTAAAACTTAGTAGAAATTCTATCGTTATTTTTCACCCATAATTCTAACATAAATAAATAAATAAATAACTTGTTCGAAATAAAGCAATACCTTTTTACATAAATGGTACGACCAAATAAAATACATATAAAAATTATATCGTTAGCTATAAGATGCGATTCAAATATCATTAAATCACGCACATAATTATTGATAAATACGACTCGTAACTATCACCTGCGGTGCACGATCATTTTACGAGACAAAACACGAATTTCGAAGAAATGCATTGATAATTACCCCACCTGAAGCATCTCTTCGCAAAGAAGGAAACCTATGTACTTTCTTACTTGGGCTCTGAAGAAATGTCGAGCGCGGTAGTTAGTCTTCAGCAGTGGTTTTTTATAGTTCATATAAATCGCGTTGCTCGTTAAAATTTGAAATCAAATATAGCTTATGAATAAGTGAAAACTTATACTCGAAAATAGTCTATTCTAACTTCGTATAGATTTCGTCGGATAAATCTCGTCAAAACCAAGTAGAAGCGAAATCGGCCAGAAAATACAGTCACCGAAACGACTGTCTTAAAAACTGTCTTAAAACGACTGTCTTAATAAGGTAATAAAATATTGTTACTCTAGTTAATAAGTTCTTACAATAAATATTATCTTATTCTCAATTTCATCTCATCTTAAGTAAACCCGAAACACATTCATAATTCGTTATCAGCAAACTCAAAATAACATTTCAAATTAGTTTTATTTAACAAAGATTGTATTTTTCTTTAAATTTGTGAAAGTTTGAAGTTTTATTTGATTAACGTTCAAGTTTAGTTTTAACATTCTTCATTTAGAATTATTGCTCTAGCTCGTTACCAATCAACTTTTAATTCATTGTTTCAAATCAAGACTGCTAAAATTATAGTTATTGCCAAAACTCACAACGTTACTTACATATTAAAAGATTTTTATCCGGAAAATAACATACATTGTACCGTGCATCAATTGATCATGGCTTATCCCGAGTAAAAGATAACAGACTCTTGACTCAAAAAGGAGCTAAACTAATTCCTCGATCCGATGAAACGCACATCTTCGTTGAATCGACCCGGTGTTCTCTCGGGAAGCCTTTGCGAACTCTCAATTGAATAGAAAGAGAAGTTGTGTTGCTGGGTTGTCAAGGCTATTTACGTCAAACATATCAAAAGTAAAGGATCTATCAAAAGTTTCACTTAATAGATTAAAATTTTAATTTTTAAAATTACGGTACTTCATAGAGCGCACTAGAGACGTTAGAGGGATAGATCTCAGTTGAAGTAATTCATGTCCCGATAAAAACGGATAACCAGATTGTTGAAATTCAAATTTGTTAGAGTTAGTAATGCAGAGGTCAATGATATTATGAGATGAATTAATATGGCGAGTAGGATGGTTTGCCAGATAGTAAAAAGAATGCGTGAAAATAAACTGTTTCATATATTTGTACCAAAATAGTTAGAGGGCATGTCTTAGTTAAAATCACCAGAAATAATCACATTATTAAAAAATGATAATATGTGATTATAAGCAACAACAAAGGAAAAAGGTGGTGGTGCAAGAGGAGGACAATATACAATAGATAACATGATATTGGTCTGGGATAAGTTTAAGCGTATAATGAGATATTCATTGTGCAGATTTGAATCAGGTACAGATACTTCAAGTATGTGGACGTTTTTGATAAAGTCGTGAATGAAACAGACGCCTCGTCCTCGCCTATCATTCCTGTCATGACGAAATAAAACACACCCACCAAGAGAAACCTTACTATCAGGGATAGTATCATAAAGCCAAGTTTCTTTAACTGCAATTATGTGGAAAAAAGTCTTGCTCACGAGTAGATCTAACTCTTTATGATGGGCTACGGAAACAAGAGGTTGTGCATTGAGATGAGATATAGATAAATATGGAGGTGAGGGAATTGTGCTGTGCCTCGGCGTCTCTGTAGAGTCCAGCTCTCAATGGAATCTTAATAGCAGGAATTTCCTCTATCTTTCTGATATAAACTTGACCACTCGAGAGCCAACAAAATTCATAATTATTATCGAATGCAAACTTTTTAGCGTTCATAAGAATTTTGCATTCAACAACTGCTGACCGTTCATTTATGAAAATATTTTTATTTTTATCTGAGCAAGAAGATACTGCATGGAGACAAATATCTCATTTAATGCACTTAGCTCTAAGCCATTTATTACGATGAAGCTTAGATAAAAAGACGACGATCATAACACGATCCTTTCCACGAACAGTGAAAAGGGGTATAATATTGTCGATCATACGTTCAATAAATTTTGTATCAATGATCGATGCGAGCTTTCAGATTAGAGCCAGAGCGTAAGTAACAGCTTCATTACTCAGGCCGGTAATTACGAGTTCGCTGCTCATGATTACCGTGATTACTTAGAACGAGCTGGAGTGATATTAGAAAGAGAGGGTAGAGAATTAAATCTAATTAAACGATGAAGGGTGTCAAGACTCATTGTTTTTGGCCACACGACTCCGAAGATTAGTGCAGTTTTTTTTTTCACTCATTGAAGCCATTCAATGAGTGAAAGTCTGGCGATAAAAATAGATAGAGTGGTATTTCTACGCAGAAATATAATAGTACATAAGAATATAGAATAAGAGCAGTATAAAAATATAAATATACAAATAAAAATAAATTATAAATTAAATAGCGTAGGCAAAATAAAATAACTGATAAAAGTCGCAGGAATGTATTAGATAGTCTGAAAAGTATAACATGTACAACGAGACAAAGCAAAGTAGAAAGACTTATAGAAAAAAGATATAGTGATGAACAATATACATTTTAAAACAAAAATATCATAGTTAGGTAATGGATACAATTATAAAAGTTTAAAATACTCAAGAAGAAAGAAAAATTTTAAAAAAGGAAAAAGAAAAAAACCCTAAACACGAATATGCACATAAAGTAGTATAAATAATAGTTTAAAATAAAAGTTATATAAATAGTGCCAGTCAAGTGTAAACTACAATTCAATAAAAGTCAAATATATACAACCGTTGATGTATAGGTTTGACAAATATATAAAAAGTGTGTTTAAGTGAATGTAACAGTAGAATTGTTAAATGAGGAGATGAAAATATGAATAGATGAGAAAAATGATAAAGATGAATACATATGAATAAATAAAGGATGAAAACGGGAAAATGGTAAAAATCAACATCAATAGGGTTTAAGGCATGGAAGGTATTGTTGTTAATTTAATGAGGGAAAGAGATGGGAATATATTCTGGTAAGACTGGCTCACCTATTTTTCATTTCTTTACCAGGCGACTACGGCAGAAAAAAATTAATGGTATTTATTTCTCTTTTTAAGTATTTTTTGAAGCTTAAGCCGTTAAAGACACCTCGCTCAATTTCTGAGTCAAAATTTTTTAGCGCAAAAGTAATCTTTCTTATTCCTTTCACAATTCTCAATTGAAACCACACCTTCCTGTCGTTCATCATCTACTTAGGACAAAACTACTCCCAGTATTCTATCGTTTGCATCCATCTTTAGAATTAATGGTTTAATTATAAAAAATTTTCAATTTTTCGAAATTCAAGGTGATTTTTCGTTTTTTGAATCTTTCAAGTACTTCTTTTACCTCCTAGAAATGAAGCTCCTCACGTGGTATCCTATGTATTATCTACCGTTGGCTGTTACTACGTAAGTGACTTAAACCGGTATACCTATGAAACCACGTCCATACATTCCTCCGAACAGCAACTAATTGGTGTAAATGTTTTAGATCTCCCAGAACAGCCACCAGCTCACACTAATTCGCCCCGAAAAGGGAAGCTACCCAAAAAAAAAAAACGGGCTGGGGGTCGTTTTATACTAAAGGAGCGAGCCCACACGCTGCGCGCTCGTAGTTTATTAAGGCCGACCTCCAGCCCCTAACATCTGCAGTCCGGTAAACGGGCCGCCACGCCTGCAGATGCTGTCTAGCCAGGAATGGTTGCGGGCTATCACCTACGCGGTGACTCCGCCTTCCGTAGTCCTTGAATTCCCGGTCGACATAGCTCGCCTGGAAAATAATTGGAGTTGAGAAGCGGTTGGTACTGTTAGACCTGCCGAAAGCTGAGCCTTGGCCTGTGTGGGCGATCAAAGCAAATTGTTGGAGCTACATTCTTCAACGCCCGACAAGGATGAGTTGGACTCGGACAACTTGACGGAATCCGACGAAGGTTATAAGATACCGCCCAAACTACGATCGGAAAGCACTATGGCGTGAAATGGTAAGGAAGCGTGCGACCCAACAGGCTAGAATGGAAGCCAGCCAACGACCATCGCCTCCCACGGCAGGGCCTGTCTCGCTAGAGAGGCAGGCCCTGTAGGGCAGGAATTTCCGACCCTAAAAGGTCGGAAATTTCGACCTTTTTAGTCGTGGAACAATGCCAACGTCAGACCCGGGGTGAAACCGTGTCACCCGAGCCTTCTAGAAAGGACCGTTAATGAGGTATGAAATGCGAATGGTGCTACCACTGGGAGCCAGAGCCACAAAGATTACTCCTAGAAGAGGCAGTTAATGATCTTGTAGGGTGTGTTGTGATCGACATCACTAAGGACTGATAATTTCTAGAACCAGCCGCGTTCACGCTTGTATCAGCCACGTGTGCCCGCCATGGCGCGACAACGTCCCACTAAGGAGGGGGCTAAACAAGGAAGCAAGAGTTTTCTTTTTGAAAGGAAAAAGTCAAATTATTTTACTCGTTTTTTTTCTTTATTTCTATTTTCATTCCTTTTTCTCTCTCACCATCAATCAAATGAGAGTTTAAATTAATTTAGTTTACTTATTTTTTCTATTCTTATTTATCTCCTATTCGTTTTCCATCTCTTATATAAAGCGAAAATGTCAGAAGCGAACAGTTTTTGCCTGTTTTTGCCTCACAAGTCTAATTTTTTAATAGAGGAAGAAACATCCGTATTTCTTATTAAGTTTGACGATACGCTCCGTGCAAAAGTCATTTGTCGTCTCAAGAGGGGTCATTTAGTTTGAAACGCTTGTACGTTTCACGGATAAAGGCGCAAGCCGTATGTTGATTTTTTGGTCAACCGATTCTGAAGATGTTGTACAATGCGTTAAAACCAATATCGCTAGACATATAATATGAAAAAAGAAGACAATAGTAACCGCAAACTGCGGAAGTTTCGTTGTGAAATTGTCACATGTTCCACTTGATGACGTACAGTTGTTTCGGATGTTACACCGGTGGCTTTTAAACAATTTGTATCCATGTTTATTGACGTATATAGACATTCAGTGAGAATCGGTAAAAAAATACGTCTTAAAAAACTGTCTAGAATATTTAACCATAAGCACACAAACAACGAACCGTTTTTATAATGAGAGCCCGTATTCAGGATGAGAGCTGCAGGCCAAGACCACTTTAAAGATATTTGATCGGCTGGAAAAAACACCTCTTGAGCGAACAAGTAAACGTAGAAAAGCGACAGAAGTTTCAAAACTGTTCATAGCTTGTGCTAGGCCGACTGACGGAGCACTCCCGCTAGCCATATCACTGTCACCACAAGGCCGGAGAGAAGTCAATGAAATTGTTAGACGATACGTCAGTTTTATTCCGGATTCAAATGGTTATACGCTACATCTGTTTGTACGAATAACGATGACAAGGAATCGAACAAATGGATAATATCCATCACATAATTTAGCATTTCTTCATCCATAATATCCATTTCACACCTTTTTCTATCGATCACAATCATAGATTCTACCACGTTTATTTTATCCTTAACTTCATTCCTACTAAACTTTAGTCTGTAGTTATTAATCACGTGGCAAATATGAGAAAACTGTCCTGATAATTAAAAAATATTCAAACACATTTTTTTCTAAAACCACTATCATTTTTTTAGTCTAAAAATTGAGCGTGGCGCGCCGATCGTATGTTTGTTCACCACGGTCGATTCTGACCTTCACTAACACTAGCGCGTGTCACTAAAACTCACACGACGCTGGTCTCGAGCCATTTGATCATTCTCAAAATTCGCAAATTTGCAAGCCGTCGAATGCTGTGTAGCCGTAGAAGGATTTAGAATGAGATCATCATCGCAATTTTGAATCTCGCTTTGATTTACCGAATCACCGTCACTCTACTGTAAATCTCGATTTTGATCCTCACTTCCCGTTCATTGAGCCACTCATTCACATATCGTCAGAAAATTCTTTTTTCTGACGATTCTTATTAGAAAAATTATTAGATTTCACTGAAAGTTTCATCTGAGATGTGTTTTCGGTTAAAAATTTTGCATAAGTACATGAATGTGAACTATTAATTTTCTATAATCGAAACTAAAACATCAATCGTAAAAAAGTAAGAAAATGAACATTTTTCAACATTAGAATTTTAAGACTCGCGTTTTTAATATTCAGGCTATTGTTTATACACATCGGCCGCTTCCTCCATACATCTGTCCTTATGAAGGTGCACGATTACTGGCTCGTAGAAAAGTGTTGTTGTTTAGGGTATAACCGAGGCTGTAAATTTAAACAAAACGCGAGCCTAACGGTCCTGCGGGTGCTATTTTAATTTTTATACAAGATGCTACTTAGTTGCGAGAGACCATATGAATTCATAATTATTATACTCTTTAATTTATACTCGTTATACTCTAATAAAGATATCAAAATGTGAATTTCAACACTATTTAAGGAAAAATTAAGTTGAAAAAATTATATTAGAAATTAGTCCACTATAACAATAATTATAACAAGCAAGAAATTCTAGCAAGCAAATTCAAAATCAATTCAAGCCTTCCGTATATTATTTAGAACATATCATCGCCAATTTCTCACCAGAACCAATAAAGACAGATATGGTTAGGAAATACAGCAACGTTCATAGGAGAATTGAAATTTATACATATTCTGGTTGATTAAAATTTGTTATTCATATAAATGAACCATTTAGTTAATTAGCATTGTTCTTACGACAAAAGAATATTCTGGGTAAACGTCGAAATTGAAATTTTTTAATCTCTTTAAAAACTATTTAGCCCTTAGATAATAATTGTTATTTTTAATTAATCAATTATTTCTCAATATAATTTGTATAACAAAAGTGAATTGTGATGTCCTGTTGCTATTTCTACTCATTAACTAGAAATATACATTAATAAAATTGTCCCTCCCTCCTTCAATAAAAACCAATATATTATTGGTTTTTATTGAAATAAATTCCAAAAAACAATCTACGCTAACAGAAATATTTTATTACCTCGAAATACGAACCAGTGTATTGAAACGTATTCATGACACCCTCTTGAGACTAAGAAAACTGAGTTTTCTTAGGCTCTTTTGTATGAATTCTAGTTAGGCCAAAGCGATAAAAATGATATAATATGATACGAGTGTTTTAGATTTTTATATTTGTGTGTATGCGCTATAAGTTGTTTCAAAACGGAATGAAACAACAGTCATTAATCATTGTCAATATATATATAGAATAATTGCTTAATTTTAATTTATTTATAACCCCCATATTCCAATAATTAATCATTGAATAAACAAAATGTTTCCCTTAGCTTTCATTAGTCCAGTGCCCTCGACGCACCACATAGCACTCTGAAAAAGCGGACTCTTCGCATTGCAATCGTAATTAAGAAGAATCTCCTTATATGCATAGGCATGTTTAAAGAAGATAGAACTTTTTGTTTCAAATAAACGTCAATTTGATTGAATAGCAAATGAATTAAGTTTTTCACAGCTCTGGCGTCAATAGGAGTTTTAAATTTTTTACGAACCTCTAAGATGTAATGACTCGTACAAAATTTGGCTCACCTGCATTGATTCAGTGCATTCACTGCATTGGTATAATAAAAAGACTTGACACGGACGATACAGTGTTTTCCTCTTACTCGCCCTACAGAGGTACTGATTAAACAGTGCGAGAGGTCGAGTATGCTGACGACAACCTTAGCATTTCAGACAATTCAAACAGCTATTCTTCTTTATTTATGGACGTGTGAGATGATTACGTGAGAGATCACTAATACAGTCTAATCACTAATATACTACTAACACGAACTACACCGATAAATCGTATTTCAAATTAATCATTTTTAATTTAGCTAGCTTGAGATTATTACACACAACATATAAGACATCAAAAGGATTATGTAGAATGACTTTCTATGGTCTCGGAGCTTGGTTCTTTGGTTGCAAAAATCTAAAGATAGTTTTAGCAGTAGGAAAGTTTAAGACACTGGAAAAGATAGAGTTCACAGCATCTACGACATTCGTGCAAGTAGGTGAATCACTAATACCGGCCAAAATAACGTTACAGGCTCTGCGACGATGTTCTTAAATTTCTTCAACCAGATCAGTAAAAGATATAAACAGTGATGATGAAGATTCGAGGCGTTCAACTCTTGATTCTAAATCGTCAAACTTGACATTATATTGTTCAATAAAAAGCTAATACTCTTCTAAGTTTAAAGTCAAAGTGGACATGAAATGTGAAAACCTTCAATTTAGTTCTGAAAAAATAAAAAATGTGATTTTACAGATTATCAATTTTCTTGTCCAGAAGTTCGATAGTCATAGGCGAGTAGCATACAGAGAAAATTCCAGAGGGCAGTGCTTAAAAATTCTTTGAGCATGCAAATTTGATATTTTTCCCCAACAGAAGCGTTAGAAAGCCTCTTCTTACAAATATAGCAACGAGTGTCATTTAAAGAAGCTGTGCGAAACATAATGAAATTCGAAGGACCAAAATAAATTGTATATTCAAAATTTTTTGTCAAAAAAAGTGTTTATAACATTAAACAATTTTCATCAAGATTAAATGACTATAAAGCACTGGTTCAGTTTTTGGTAGTTTCGTGTAATTATATAACCGACAAATTCTGCTACCAGAATTGACGGCCGACTAACGCGAAAATGATGAAATTAATATAATAGAAAGAATCGCAGATATGGTTTTTCGATTCGAAAGACAAAGACGAAAACAAACGTCAAAATAATCGGATTCTAAAATTCCGAAATTGGAATCAGCTGACGTGCTGATAACACTGATAAGAAAGTTAAAATTGAAAAAGAGATAAAATACTTGAAATTAAAATATGATTAAGACTCAGCTTACGAGCTTGAGAAGCACCGATACCCGACCGGTGCGACGAACAAGGGTATACAAAATCAAAACAAAGCACACCGAAAGTGCAAAAATTAAAATTAGTTTTAAAGTTTAAATGTTTAATGGTTGTGGGAGGTCGTTTATCAACGACATTTCAACCACGTGTAAATGATACAAGCGAGGGAGTTGCTCTTACGGCAGACAACACGTATACGAATGAAATAATTAAATAATCAAATGAATAAAATAAACCCTTTCCCCGTTAAATGATAGAATAGGAAAACCGGCCACTACGAGACCCACGGTGGTGCAAGATAGGTGAGATTTTCGGTCAAGCTAGACAATCTCAAGCCCGGAAAGGAAAATAAGAAAAGGTTGCCACTAAATGTAGACGATAAAGGTGGGTTGAAAAAAGGCCCTAAAGAAACCCAACCAGAATTGCCCAAATAGCGACCTAAGATAGCTCGAGTGGCTCATGTAGCCAATACTTGGACACCATGTGTGACGAGCTGTCATTTTATGAGACAGCGAGCGAATATGCCTCCGGCACTGCGAAGGCCCAAAACGGCACTAATTTTGACAGCTGCTGCAGGCAAGTACTCGAATTCGAGCAATGCCAATGCTCGAATGCCAAATTTTGTATTACAAAAAGAGATATGATTTATTTAAAAAAAATATAAACAAAATCTGCCGAACGGATCCCGAACAGAAGCAATTTCAGATTCAGATTTGCATGCTTTAGCAGTAGATATGATAGTCAATTCGTTATCTTTCTGCGTAGACATTTTCATATTGAATATATTTATTTATGAACTTGAAATGAAATGCTAAAAACTTTCAATAAACATGTACACTTCTGTAGGAGAGGTTAACAGCAGTTGAGAAAGACAGTAGCATCGAATTGATTTATGGGCCCTAAACTAACCTCAACCATCAAATAAAGCTTAACCCATTTTTTGAAGAAGTACTGCATGAAAAGAACAAACAAAAAGGCTAAACCTGATAAATGGGGTCCAAATAGTAATCGGATCTGGAGACAAGTGTCTCTGAATAAATTGTAAGATAAAATAAATTGCGTGCCAATTGCAACCCTGGTCAAATGGTGAATGCAACCCTTGCACTAGTCTAAAATAGAATAATATCAAAACAGCACAATATCAGCAAAATTTTCAGAAACTTTGAAAAATAGTAAAGAGCAAATAAATGCATATATTCATAATGTCAACACAAATAAATTAATTATAACTTTTACAGATGATTTTTCGAGATACAATACAACAAGATCTTATTCTTGGTACATTTACGATTATTGTACAACTGTAATTTATTTTTCTTCTAGCATAGAATAAGCTGAAAATATGACATTTTTTACATAATTTTAACCATACTAACATTTTTATCTTAATATTGAGAAAAGTTTTTGTAAGTTATACAATTCGTTCAAAACACTTTTTAAAGCTATAAGTATAATGTTACTCTCATTGAATCAATAAAATTGATATTATTCAACTGATCAGACACAAAAAACCTCGTTTTCATTAGCAAAAATCTGCACTAATCAAATTTGATATTTGACAACTGAGCAGTGCTTTGAAAATAACATTTACACGTCGATGTTTATGCAACCTCGCTCGCATCAAATCTACTCGAAGGCTTTGACTGCCCCATATGCGAAAACGCACAACGAAAAAAAGATAGTTACATGATGGGCACATCTTATATTTCTTAATTTAAAAAATGACAATTTTTCCTGGCAAACCAACAACTCCCGATGGCCAAAGGTAAGGTGGAAACTGACGCTCGAACAAAAATTATATTTAGTGGTACACCCGATTCCACTTTTTAATAGCATGAAATAATTGCACGCAAGTCAAACCTTAATGAGACAATTATAGTGACTACAATTTATGCTTTATGGAAACCTTTAAAAAGGAAACTGTAACAAAATCATATTCTATGCATACTAAGTTTTATGAACGACTACTTATAAACATAATGTAAGATAACCGGCATCGAGAAGCGTTAATCTTTGAGACATAAATCGACTATTCATATGGACTTTTTTTCTAGAGCACATCAAAAAGATACTCTTCCATATCGGAACAAATTAAGAATTTAAAGAAATAAGGGAATTTTTCAACGTTCTTTAAAACGAGAATTACAAAATGACTCTCATTCAGATGAGGATGAAGATAAAGATGGTAAATCTTATATATTAAAGTCTTAATACTATATTTTTTTTTA